>SSHR01001036.1:0-15412 GCA_006518225.1 Fusarium neocosmosporiellum | reverse complement strand
CCGCCGAGAGGTTAAATAACCTCTCATGATGCAGCTAGGTGTGAGTCTTCTACTGCATGCAATAGAAAAGGCTAAAAAAGAGGCCACTGTGTTAGCATTGGGGTATGATGCTATGAAGTGTTGATATTGTGTTCTTTGTTATAGTTGAAGCCCGGCCCTTGATGGGATAACTGAGCCACTAGATAATAATAACTAGAACCTAGACTCTTACTATCACTATGGCAATAGCAATAATTATCTAGTATAGTTAACTTTAGTTCTACGGCGGTTAAAATTGTGCTATATCTATAGGCGGTCAGAGGAAGAATAGCTATGATACGGGTCTCAACAAAAGGAGGCATAAGGTGAATCTTGCATCACCACACATGACAGAGGCTGAACAAACAAACCGTTCCTTACTTATTGTCTTTTTCCTAGCAGGGGCTCCCCTTTGCATGGAAACTGATGGATACACTAAGTTACCCAACTGAAAGAGACGACAGCAAACTTCATTTCCCCCTCCCCTCTCCTCTGCATCACACTTCATTGTTAGGCCTCTTGCATGGCTTCATCCTGAGATATCGTTGACTGCATCATCAATTATAGCCTCAAACAACCGTTCCAGCACTTTCCGGATGAATGGAATCTCTGTCTGCGCCCTGCGCTTCTATAAATTCCACCTCTCCATCCCTTCCAATTCTCTGGCTACTCTACTACATATCAAACATCACGATTTAACTCTTCTTGTGCTGGTGCTGCACCTTTTACTCTAGTCAACTCTCTAATCACCCTATCCCGTATCAAACATCGCCACTCGACTCTGCTTGTGCGCTCAACTCACCATGGCGAACCGGCTCAACGTCATGACGGCCAATGGCTTCCTCGATGAACTTGACAGAAGCCTCGAAGAGGTACGGCAAGCAAAACTCGCCAGGACACGTGGGAAACAGCGATGTCGCCTGGCAAGCTTGAACCCACGGCACATACTCAATTGGACGGTTGAATTCTTCAGTATCCTGTTCGTTTTTTCATAGCCAACGTTGGTAGCTGGAACACGGTATGCTCCCCATTCACTATGCCAACTAACCACCCTGTAGAGCCACAGTGTCTCTGCCCGCGATATTGAGCCCTGGCGGCAGCAGGTCTGTCATATCCACGACGTCATGCACGCCCTCTCCCACACGGACGCCCTACAGCCCACCCAATTCTGAAGCTATCTAAATCGAGAAGAAGGACAGTAACCAGTAGACAAGGGATGCAGAGAGTCTACAGTCACCACGTAATATTCAGAACGGCAATGTATTAACACTATTGCACACCCACCCTATTGACCCAGTCCATGCTTCTAATTGCCTCCCTGAACTATTGTCCGTTGCCTCTTCAATGATAGCGTCGAGGGCTCCTGCTTCGAGGCCGAGAACTTCGACGTCGAGGGCTCTGACTGCGGCGTCGAGGGCTCTAGCTGCGACGTCGAGGAGTCGGGCTGCGAGGCCGAGTGCTACGGCTGCGATATCGCGAACGGCTCCAATCACGATCACGCCTCGAGTTGTCTGGACGATCTCGACCCCTTGTCCCCTGACCCTGTGATGAAGGGGGAGGCGAGTAGTGGTTGGCATTTCCGCCGCGCCCAGAACCCTTCTTCTCCTGGCCACCACCGCGGGGTCGGAGGTTCGATCGGTCGGAGCCGCCGGGTGCACGGTTCTTCCCCTTGCCCCTTGGTCGTGCTCTCTTGGGATCAGCGCCCGGCTGATTGCCGCGAGCTGGGGCTTCGGCAGGAGTCACTTGCTTATCTTGCGACGACTGGCCCTGTGGGTTTATGGCGGACTGTGCCTCGGGGACATTCGGGCCACTCAGGGGGTCGGTTCCAGGGCTTTTCAATCGGGGTGCCCATTGCGTGGAAGCTTCCAAGTCGAGACGTTCAAGACCTCGAGACATGTCCTCTTCGATCGCCAGTTCCGTCTCCAAGTCCACTATGCGCCACGCTTTCGCCAGTTCGGGGTATTCGGGAATTAGAAGTTCATCTTCGGCCAAACAGAAGAACAGGGCGAAGTTATGAGGGGAGGGCTCTTCGATGAGCCAGGTGCCTGGCGTATATGAATCAGGCTCATTCTCAGCCATGATGTTCGCTCCAGATATCGTGTAGGTCCTGACGTTATCGGCCTCCTGCGGATTCGACCGCATACGAAGGACGGCGATCAGAGCGTATCGCACACGAGGCACATCTTGATTGTACCTAACTCTGCCATTGACAGTGCTTACCTCCCCTCGTGGGAGAAAGAACTCGCGCAGAGCCTGGAAGGGAAGACGGTTATCTGTGCCAGGAGTGTAAAGAGCCCGAATGATGCGGGGTCTATAAGGTATGAAGAGCGTGTTATCCTCACTGATACCAAAGCAGTTATCGACAGCTTCCTGCAGCGTACGTTGGGGGTCCACAGCACGGTTCAGCTGGATGATGCTGGCGTCGGCGATCTCATCGCGTTTCCAGTCAATCTTCTTGACGAGGTCTGTCGGGCTGGAGGGCAGGGCGTATTTTGATGCATACAAGTGGAACAGCAGCTTCTGCCATAGGGTCCGGTTCATCGTAGCCGGCCTCCAGGGGGATTCAAAGCTGCCAAAGGCGTCTGGAACGGCTTGAACGAGAGCACGTTTGACCTCAAGTGCGCGGGCGCTGGCTTCGTCTCCTTCGGGCGCCCCAAGCATCAACCAGGAGAAGGCGAGGATAGGGTTCTCAGTTTCAGACTTCTTGAACCTGGGCAGGTTGGCGAGGCAATCATCAGTGATCATAGCGAGGCTATAGATCCGACGAAGGACCACGATGAGGCAATCTAGCCCTTCTGTAGGTAAATCGTCGAGAGCGGGAGGTAGGCGCATATTGAGAATCCAAGAAACAGACCTGGTTTGCTTAATAAGGTCATAATGATTGCGGATATCCTCGGAGTCCATCGTGGCTTTGGAGCATGGGTGGTGAAAGATTTTTGTTGTTGATGTTGATGTTGATGCCCCAGGCAAGGCGCGAGTTGCTTGCCTTACTAAACGTGAAAAAGGCGTGAAATGGTTTGCCAGTTGGCAAACACCGGCGCAAACCTCGAGCACTGATTCTCAGCACCGCGTTTATTTTTTCACACTTTGCATCATTCACATGGCATCAAATCCGAAGACCAAGTGAATCCTCCCTCTCCCCAAATCCGATAGCCGAATTGCTAACCCATGGGGTTGCAGATATCACAGAAACCATGTCTGAAGAACTCGCATCTGCCCTCGAGGATGTCGCCAAGCGCTTCCGTGAGCCGGAAGGCAAGGATAAAGCCCGATTCGGCCATCTTGCGCTCCCGAAGACTCACATTGCTAGAGAAGACTTTCTGGCCCGGTTTCTCGCGGCCTTTGGCCGCTACCAGAACGAAGATGATTACCGCATCTTCATCGCCGTCTTAGAGTTCGAGAAGCACCGCGCCGAGACAGACCATGCGGGTCTGTTCTCTGATCCCTCCGCACCCGCCGAGCCCTCCGACCTCCGACCGATTCTCCTTACGTTCCGCGAGTTAATCACCATCCTTGAATCGAACCGAGCCGGCTCAAGCAACGGCGAAAAGGGATGGAAAGCCGCATCGCAGCCCGAGGGGTGGAACACCGACAAAGTGCTGCCAAATCGCGTCGTTGTTTACTTCAACATCCAACCCTGCCTCCCAGCTTCCTGCGCTCTGACCTTGCTTGGGTTGATGAAGTGGGCTTTGGATGTATCGGAGAGGCCTTTGACAGCCCTCGGTATCCTGACAGCCTCCGACTCGTCGGATATCGATAAGCCCATCGTGAGCCGACTGGTTGGGCTTTATGGATCCCGCCAGCTAGAATCCTTCGACATTTCTCACTTGCAACCTCGGGCCAGTAAGCCCACCCTAAGTGTTTGTGGTGAAGACTCGGCCATGGAGTTGATCGGAGAATCCATCGTGGACGCCGAGCCAAATTCGACACACGCTGTTCTGTTTTTCTCTCTGCAGAGTCCCGCCAACCAGTTGGACCATGATTTGGAAGCCAAATGCGTAGGGCACGAAGTGGTATTCCTCAGCTCTCGGAGTCTTGTCCCCGATATGCCACACGTTCGGAAGCATTTTCGTCATGACCAACTCGGCCATAGCAGGTACAACGAAGAACCCCAGGCTCGGATCATCATACTCGACCCAGAACAACGTCCTCTCGCGTTCCTCCAAGGCTACACTCACGCCCATATCATCCTGGGTAGCCCCACGGTGGAGAAGTCGTTCGATCGAGAGGCCCGCCAAATTGCCAGCACGCCCATCCACCTCTCACGAGACATGCGCCAAAGCCAGATCGCATGGTCCCATCAGCCACATGTGGAGAGTGTCCATGTCTACGCCAGCTCAGGACTACAGGAACTCTCCCGCACTGGAACGAGTCATTTTCGATTGATTGAAAACGAAGAGGCAGGCGGCTTCATTGCAGCCGCCTTAGTCGTGGTGGGCTTAGCGGTCATCGTGGATAGTTAATAACCTTCGACGCCAACGCAAACATAGTAATTCACCCACAGAGAGGTATAATCCTTGCTAATAGAAGGGTTCCACGATGGAAAGGTTATAAGTGGCAGCTTATAATACGACTCGATCGAGGAGCAAGTAGTAGTAGATATAATCTTATGGAACTTATTATAGTTCTTAACTATATTCTCTTAGATTAGTAAGAAAATCTCAATACCGCCTATCGCCGTAGGCTTTAGGGTAGTAGGGGTAGGCTTAGTGGTGGGAGTTCTAGGAATACCAATATAGTAGTAGGTGTTGGCCTAGAGGCCACTATAGTCCTCCTCGACGGCGGGGTTCCACTTGAAGAAGTTATTAAAGTCGAATGTCTTGTACTTGGCAATGATCTTGGTGTAAGTGTCTCCCTTGACAGCCTTGTAAAAGGACGTGTATGTGTCGATGAGACCGTCTTGAGTGGGACTGGGCTTGGAGTCCTCGGTAGGCTTAGGCTGGGTATCCTTGGTGGTTGTCACCTTGGGAGGATCGTCATTACGAGGCATCCCGTAGTTGACCTCGACACAGTAGGCGTGGCCGACTTGGATGCCAGAGCAGTTATCCTTGACGGTAGGGTTCTAGACGTAAAATAGAAAGGTCAGCCATTAGACCTAATAAGATAGCCAGCAAATGACACTTGCATATTCCACAAACTGCTTTAGTTCGATACCCCAGTCCGCTGCCCACATGGCACAGTCGTAGGTCTCGTCGACATACGTATCATAATAGGTGCAGTCAGATGGGATACCCGGGTCGGTAGGGGCGCCAGGCTTCACCTGGCGACGAAACCTATGGCCCCTGGACGCAACGGCACCAACGGCCAAGAGGCCTTGGGTGATGACAGAAGAGAAGTGCATCGTGAAGTGATCGCTAGGTTGCTATCAATGAGGATCTGGACAAAGATTGAAAGGGGGCGATGACACCAGCAACGTAGTAATTTTTGCGGATCTGACGGGATACTCGATTAAATATTAATTTCCAGCCTTGCACACATAGGACCACAGTTTCAGTGGCCTCACAACCTTTCACCCCATGCTCTGTTTTTCTTGGACACTCGTCTATTCGGACAGATGGGCCGTTCCCCGATTGTATTCCTGTGACAGTGAGAGTTCTTCTTCCCCCTGTTCAACACCGCCTCCTCTAAATAAGCTAACGCAGGGTGAATCACGTAACTAAGTTAAGTCGGGAGTTTTCCGACCCCCCTTCTTCAGTGACCCCCCTGGTCAGTGGATTAATTCGGTTGGCAGTTAAACCTCTCAATATTGTGTTCCTCTGATCGAGGCCAATCGGTGCACCTTCCCTTGGCTCCAGAGACCAGGGGTCACGGAACAAGGGGGGTTAGGAAACCCCCGACTTAACTTACTGACATCTCCACACGAGCTGGCCGCAGGCCCGCGGGACCCACGATTTCGGCCGTTGCCGGATTCAGCTCTTTTGTCGGATGTCGCGGAGTCTACGGAGTACGGTAGTTGACTTTCGGCCTAACGTTGTCAACCCAGGGTCGGGCCGTGCCTCGGAGTAATTACTTTCTTTTGACGCCGTCAGATCATTTTTTTTTTTATCTGAATCAGGCAGGTCCGATTGGGAGCGGGGCTACTGACTCGTGAGCTAGATTGCTGTTCCTTGCAGGCTGCAGGCGAGCTGCGTTGCATGATCAGCATGGAGGGTCGCACAGATGATTCCATCCTCTCGTGGATACCTGGTAGACTGTCGCTAACTTTGTCGTGCGCTCGCTCGTACCGACTTCCAGCACGGCGCGGGGAAAATTGATACGGTTGGTCACGGTCTACGTGGTAATCATTGGATGGCAACAGTTTGGTTAATGGTAATGGATAGAAGAAGATTGGGACTACATGGAAAAGCTATCTCAAAATTCTAGAAGCTGTTGGCGAATGAGAATCGTTGCTGCCCATCATTCCTCGGCGGCTCCAGTCGATTCGTACGTGGTGTTCCATCCGAGATGGGTGCCACACACAATGCCTCGCCGGGAACCAGACTCTTGGTACACTCGTCCGTGTCTTGGGGCAGGGAAGGGTTGACCGCATACATGACATCCCCCTCGCAGATCTCGTGCGCTGCGCAGATACCCTCGCACGTCTCCCCTTCCTCGATGACGTGCCACAGGCCGCACTTGAGCGTCGTGCCATCGGCCACGTCGGCTTCCTCGGGCGGATCCGTGAGCACCACGGCCGGGCCGTTGGCGCTGCTGAACTTGAGGCTGACCCTCGAGACGGAGGCATCCAGCGAAGCCGACGAGGGACCGACGCTGTCAGCGCCAAAGGGCCCAATGCAGATGGACTTGCCGTAGAAGTCGGTCGCCTTGTGCAGGTTGCTGCAGTCGGCGTTGATCCACGAGTTGTAGTACTCGACGTCGTCCATCTGGAGACCCTGCGCTCGCTCAATGGAGAAGCACGTGTCGTCGGGCTTCACCACGTACGTCGGGCACGTCGAGGGCAGGCAGAGTTTAAGGCCCGCGGGCAAGTCGCGACAGTCGCCGATGAGTTCCTGGTTGCCCGTGTATAAAAAGACACCCGCGACGCCCGGGTTCGCCTTTGCGATCGAGTCGCACGTGTCGCTCTCCTTGGTCAAGTAGTACTTGTTGGTCAGGCAGTATTCCGTGGGCTCCTCGACCTTGGGCGGCGGCGGGAACTCGGTTGGGCCGGAGCCGCCGCACGTCTTGTAGACCTTCTCTAGCTCCGACTGGTAGTAGTGGTTGTAGATGGAGTACGATGAAGACTGCATCATGGCGAGGCGGCGGAGGTAGCAAGTGTGGCAAAGCTCCTCGCGGGGCATCTCCTCTCCGTCGTCCAACTCGGTAAACTCGTCGATGATGTCTAACAAGCACAACTCAGTTAGCCATGTACGTTTCATTGATTCTCGGGCGAAACTAACCATTGCAGTATTTCTTGGTCTTGGGGTCTTTGACACAAGTCTCGTTCCAGCCGGCCCAGATGTAGCCGCCATAGCGCTGAGGGACGCCGCTTCCGACATCTTCGCCCGCGCATGCGCTGACGACGGTGTTGAACCAACTTTTGAGCGACGCAGAGCAAGTGCCAGTGCAAATCTCGTCCGTCAGAGTCACGTTGTTAAGCGATCCGCGATAGCGCGGCTGCATAAAGGAGCGTATATACGCGGGACAGGCAATGTCCGCCGACATGGCCTTGACGCAGGCATCGCCGACGTTGGCATCCTCGAGAGTGGTGGCGTTGTAGATCTTGAATGTGGCACTGGCACCCAGGCACAGGCTCAGCAAGGGGACAAGACGCTTGATGACAACCATCGTTGTGTGCACTTGTCCTTTGACGGTTCACGTGGGCTGAACAGTGAGCGAGTGGGTGAGGTTAGTTGATCAACAGACTCGACGTAGAAAAATGGTGGACCCAAGATAAACCCGAATTAAGCCGAGAGCCTCACGTCGATCCTAAGCCTCGGCCGACTTCCGGGTTTTGTCTGATCATCAACTAATCTTATTCCTCGCTTGATGGGCCGGGGCGAGTTCATCACCTCTTGCTGCCGAGAAGCGAAACCCAAAAAACTAAATCGCTCATGTGCACCATCAACGCCGAGGGTCCAGACCTGATTCCGTGCTGGGAAATCACAACATGGTGGTAATACGTGGGATTTTTGACGAAGCTAGACAGCGGTCAAGACGGCTGAGCAGAGTTTGGTCCTACGATGTAATGCTGTGTTGGTTCCCC
Source organism: Fusarium neocosmosporiellum (assembly GCA_006518225.1). NCBI lineage: Eukaryota > Fungi > Ascomycota > Sordariomycetes > Hypocreales > Nectriaceae > Fusarium > Fusarium neocosmosporiellum. Next base: position 7,212 of record SSHR01001036.1, on the reverse strand, counting down.
CTGGCCTTGTGCAGCGTTTTAACTAAGTAATGCTGTGTTGGTCGATAGCAGGGGTCGTCGACCCATGATCGCCAGGGCATCCCCATTACCTAAGTAATTATTTCTCGTTTCCTCCTCGGTTGACAAGTCAGTGCTAAACCCCGAATCCTTGATCGAGGGCTAAATTTGAACTCTACTCGCAGCTTCCTAATCTAGGTAGATCGCCGAGACAATCGCCCGAGTCCTGGTCAGCTTCCTCCGATTGTGCGAAGAGAGGATCCTGCTCTGAGGAAATACCATAGCTATGTATGTATGTCTTGGTCTCACCGAGGGCTACATATATCTTTCTGGCTTGTGATAAAACCTGTTTTCATACGTATTTTCTATTGAAGCCTACTAGCTGCCTGTGTCGGTTCGCTTGTGACACCTCCAAGTTGACACTCCCATATTCTTTCATCACCAACAAGCTCGGTTCCATGCTTTGCATTGCTTGAGCGACCCCTTCTTCTCATTGGACAGCCTTCCTTGATTCTGAGTCCCTTCTCTTTCCATTCCCTCAGGCCCAGCGCCTATCGACGGGGCAAAGATACATCTCCGCGCCTGGTTCTTCGCCGTGCTGCTGCTAGGTCTGTACGTAGCAGCCGATGACACGACCTGCAGCGCCACCAAGAGGTGTGAAGAGGGATGCTGCAACAAGTCTGGCAACTATGGATTTGGCCCTGACTGTAAGAATACCGACATGTTGTGCGTCGTGACCAAAAGCTGACCCGAGACAGATTGTGGGAAATCAGTCTGCCGCTCCGACTGTGACAGAAAGTCGGAGTGCAATCCCGGTTTCGGCAAAGAATAGGCCAAGAGCAACACTTATCCTCTCAATGTCTGCTTCTCCAAGCATGGATACTGCGGTGTAAGTAGATGGCAGTGGCTTTGCAGGGGAAATGTCATGTGCTAACAGGTAATCGATAGACAACCAAGGCTTTCTGTGAAACCAAAACGGTCAAACGCCCGAGCTGTAGCAAATTCGGCAACATGGAACGCGTCGTCGGCTACTTTGAAGGGTGGGCCAAGAACCGACCTTGTGAGGTCTTCTGGCCTGAGCAGATTCCCATTGGCCTTTACACGCATATCAACTTTGCTTTTGGTACCATTAACCCAAACACGTTTCTAATCGAGGCCAATGACCCGGAAGACCAGGACATGTATCAACGGCTGATGCTACTGAAGAAGAAAGACAAGAACCTCAAGATCTACCTTGCCATTGGCGGGTGGACGTTCAACGATCCCGGTCCCACAGCCAAGGTCTTCTCCGACTTGGCGGCGTCAGCAGCACGCCAAAGATCCTTCTTCAACTCGGTCATGTCTTTCATGGCAACGCACAAATTCGACGGGCTAGACTTGGACTGGGAGTACCCGGTAGCTAAGGAGCGCGCCGGTCGGGAGGTTGATTACAAGAACTTCCCCGTCTTTATGGCCGCATTGAAGAAAGTCATGGGGACAGCCAACAAAGGCTTGACTATCACGCTTCCTGCGTCATACTGGTACCTACAGTACTTTGATATTAAGAAACTGGTAAGTCGACTCCCTCGTTAAGCAGGACATCCTAGCCCGGAAGCTGACTCAATGCACCTAGGAACCCACAGTCGACTTCTTCAACATCATGTCCTACGACCTGCACGGTGCGTGGGACCAAAACGTCAACTGGACCAAGCCCTATCTCAACGCCCACACCAATCTCACCGAGATTAACTCGGCGCTAGATCTTCTTTAGCGCAACAACATCGAGCCGAGCAAGGTCGTCATGGGCCTCGGCTTTTACGGTCGCGCCTTTACGGCTGCATCGGCGGCATGCCGGAAGCTAGGTTGCCTATTTAGTGCCCCGGCCAACGCAGGCAGTTGCAGCCGAGAAAGCGGCATCTTGCTCAACTCGGAGATCGACATTGAAGTCAAGAATCGCAACCTGAAGCCTGAGCTCTACAATGAGGAAGCCGTCAAGGTGGTGACGTAGGGCAAACAGTGGGTGTCATATGATGACGCCGAGACGCTCAAGATGAAGGTAGAACGCGCTGCAGAGCGATGTCTGGGCGGCGTTATGGTGTGGGCGATTAGCCACGACACCGAGGAGGCCAAGTACAACAAGGCATTGGCCAAAGTGCTCGGCCGCGAAGTGACAAGCGGCTCCATGGATGACGACGAGAAAGCGGCCGAATTCGAGAAGAGGCCTAACGAGCAATGCCGGTGGTCAAACTGCAAGGAAGGATATCCCAGAGGCTGGGTGCACGTTGGTCGTCTCGACTCGGGCGCTCGGAAGGGCGAACTGATGTATGACGAGACAGGCTGTGGTGGCGACGGCGTCCATTCCTTCTGCTGCCCACCCGATGAAGACATCCCCGAGTGTGGTTGGTACGGCCACGGGGGAGGCAAATGCCAGAAGGTGACGGAGTGCCCGAGTGGCATGGTAGAGATTGGGTCTAACCAGATATACTGCAAGAAACCGCCACGCGTGCAGACGGCGTGCTGCAAGACCAACACCAAGAGCATGAAGCTTTACAGCACCTGTCAATGGGGAGACTATCCGGAGTGCGAGACCAGCCCCGACTGCCCCAACGACACCTATAACTGGCTCACGGCCTGGTCTGGCTCGGGCTCGGGCGGCCTGAAGTGCAACGATCTCACCAACGATCTCGGCACTCCCATCCTCGGCGTGCAGTTGCGCAACTACTGCTGCAGCGTCAAGCCCGGCCTGCGCTTCATCGACTGCGGCCACTATCGCGACGTCGGCCCCGCCCCGGACAACATGCCTGATGGCTTCTGCCGCAGCGGATGCCCCAACGACCGGGTCCGCGTCGCCCTCGACACAGAGGTCCCCGCCTGTTCCTCCGCTGCTGTGGGTGGAATGGCTACGTGCTGCAGGACAGACTACTACGACGAGGTGCTAGTCCCCAACGTGAAGCTCAAGGCCTATGAGGAGGCCATGGCAGACTGGGTTAAGAGCGAGACCTGTCCTAACCCTTACAAGGTCCTCTCCAAGCGTCGGCGGTCGTTGTCATCGTCGACCGAGCTCGCTGTCCGGGCCGATAAGGTCCAGGATATCACGGTTCACGTACTACTCACCAATCTGCTCGCCCGCGTAGGCAGCCAGGTCATGCTAGACCAGCAGACCCGCATCTGGAACGACGCCGTTCAGTACGAGTACCTGCAGATCACCTACATCAGCAATTACATCCGCCAAAATTGGCGCCTCGAGTGGCAGGGCCCCTCGGAGATGGCCATCGACATCCTATGCAATCCCCTCCAATGGGCCAACCGGATCAAGGCCTTCCTGACGGGAAACCTCGACGCCTTAGCATCCATTCTGAACTGCACATATGGCGTTTGTGACGAAGAAGGATACTGCGAGTACCTGGGCGACGGCAGCCCCGACCTCGAACGTCGCCATGCCACCCTGCTTCCACTCGGCGGCGGCCACATGCATTCTAGCCGCTTTGCCCATTCCCACCACCATCATCATCATCACAGCCGCAGCAGCGGCAGCAACCACTTGCTGGAAGCCCGAGCAGTGAAAACGACCAAGATCAAGGATCCAGAGGAGGACGAAGGGAGCGACCCGCATAAATACAACGCCGAGATCCCTGACGTGAGTTCTACTCCGCTAGCTGGCCCCCTAACAAGCTGCCTGCCATTGCAGACTGACACCAGAGCAGACCTCGCCCCCAGGCGACATCGCCAAGAACAATCCCAACAACCCGTTGCTCAAAGACGTGGCCGAGCTTCACATACGCGATGACTGCAGGCACCCCACTGTTTTGCTGGGAGACTACCGCGACCTGCGTCATTTGGATTTGGAGCGTGCGTGCTCTGTTCCCCCGTCCGAGTTAATGCTAACGGCCGTGACTACCTAGTGGAGCATGTCGTTGATAAGAACATACTGGAGACCTTCTTTAAAGATTCAGTCTCTGGAAAGTACGAATCACCCGAAATATTATGCTTGTCTAGGGAACTTGCTAACAGAGTTTGCTTGCTAGGCTCAAGTCTGGCAAAGAATCCCTGTATGGGCCTATTCCTATTGCCTTCTGGGATGCTATGGACGATATAGACTTGGAAGACAAGGTCAATTGGCCTAAGCGTAAGACTCCGCCTGCTCTTCCTGGAGGCAAAGGCTACAAACGGTCCTTCATCATGGACCGCGCTTTCGAGTGTTTGGGAAGCGAAAGAAATGACCAGGTCTTTATGATTGTTAAGAAATCAATCAATTCTGCCAAAAGAGACGTGGGTCCCCCCTTTCTTCTTCTTCTTCTTCTTCTTCTTCTTCTTCTTCTTCTTTTCTACTTCTGTTTCCCTTATAGCTGCTTTTCCTTGTTTGATTCATCTTCTCCCATCTGCTTGCGGTACATAGGGAGTGTCCACTGATATACACAGGTGATGCTACTACACCGGACCGTCGGTCAACCCCATCTGAAGGACTTGCTAAACAGGAAAGGAAAGTCGACAAGGAAAATCAAGACAGACAGTGAAAAGGTACTCGCCCGATTTCAAGGAGGATTCAGCGCATTTAGGTACCTGCGACTAGACGACGTCAAGAAGAAGCTCAACAAGATCGTCAAGGACGTCCATGTGCAATTTCAGTTTGCCGAGTCCGTCTACAACAAAAAGAACCCCAATAATAGGGTACAACTTGCCGACTTCTGGATCGAGTGGATCAAGGATTACTACGCACATGTGGAAAAGACATTTTTGAAAAACACACTTGACATGGTGAAAGAGGTGCGGTTCGAGCTGGACGGTCTAAAGGATGAGTTGGCTAAAGAGGCATTCTTTATTATAAGGTCCTATGAGAAACGGGTGAAAAATCCAACCAGATACCATATCGATACTAGCGGCTTTCCTGCTAACGGGGACGTGGATATGGGAGGGACTTGACGGCGGTGGTATTTGGACCTGAAGTAGGCCGCCCTGATCCCCTCATTAGATCATTGATATCTACATAGTTGACACAACTGCTGTATTCTTTCTTTCTCCCTCGTCTCCTTAATTTGTACGATCTGGACTTTGGCCACTATAGTGGAAACACAATCGACGAACTTCGGAACACACTCCTGTGGGATCGACCGACAGGTCCCCGGGCCAGACGTAACCCTCTAGATCTTGCTCAGGCCCATCGAAGCTGAGAACCCGTTCGGTATTGAATGACGACCGCATTAGTGTTTGCCATAGCTGCAGTAAATAGCCTGTTGGGATCCTCATCCAACCCCACCCCGGAAACCCTTCACACCACTCCAATGAGATCGCCTTGACAATGAATTCGCCCCTTGCAATATCCTTGAAAACCGATTCGTCTGCGAGTAGGACAAAGTCATAGACCTTATCTGCCATAGCTCGCTTGTCATCAAATTCCTCGTTTTTGCACAATGCCCGAATGCCGTGAACATCAAGTCCATCCAGTAGCGATGCATCCTCACGAGTATTGAGATGGAATAATTCCTTGAGTCGTTGCACATCGCCTTGGTCCACATCCTCCTCTACATCCTCTTCATCCTCGTAGAACCCGAATGCCAGCCTGGTTTGCTGTTTCAACGCGCCTAGAAGCATATTCCAGTACTTATCGGATTGCGGGCCATAGTACGTGCGATAGATAGTAAAGCCCCATTGGCAGTAGTATTGGAAGTTATCGGGATGCTTCCTGCTTCTATGTTGCCGCTGGACCCCTCGTGGGGGGTCCCAGACCAAGTCAATCATTTCGTTAACGGGGTGAGCCATCTTCGGAGAGCTTGGATGTGAGAAGATGGGCTGATCTCAGGTGTGGTGGAACAGGGGTGAAAAAGATTATAAGAGGCGAAAGAGGATAAGTTGACTTGTGATTCACTGGCGAGGGCTAACTATTTATATTATAATAGCCGAAGCTCAGCGGATTAGTATTGATCCGCTGTTGCTCCCACGTTGGTCAGCTGTTCCTGAAATTTGGCGACCCATACGTGCACAGCCGGCTATCGCAGCTGGGTGGCGGATTCGTCGGGCGATCCAATAGTGACTCCATACAAAAGCGAAAGTCATTCATGAACAAGTGTAGCGAATCGATTGCACCCCAATTGTGACGAGAAGGTATTTTCCAAGGGATAAACCGGTCGTGCTGGGTTTATGTTGGCAGAAGGGTTAGGGGCGTTGTCTTGAATAAGGGGCGTTGTCACGTCTGGTAATATGCTCAAGGGTATCGAGTGTAACTAAGTTGTATTGATAGCTGAGGTAGCTAGTACATAGGAAAGTGCAAGTGAGTGTGTTCTATATACTTCATGGTGGCTCACGATCGTGAGTCGTGGCTCACGGTGAGTCATGAGCCTCTATCATGAGTCTTCCCTTGGACTCACGGTATGTACTCCTCATACCGTGAGTCATCCGTGATTGGCCCTGTTTTGTGGGGCACACGTGACTTTGGTTGGTGCCATAACACCAGTGGATTACCTGCACCAGTAAATTTTTTTCCAATAAAATGCATTTTAACCACATACACCAATTCATCATGTAAAGGATAGCTCATATATTCATTTTCAGTGATAGAAAACCATAATTGCGGCATTACGACCTATTTAAAGTTTCATTCAACTAATAAGTTGCAAACCGACCGAGTTGAGCAGAAAGATTAGTCATCACCAGCTATGACGTGACTTATCACGTTACCCATTATATTACCCCGATTTCTATTGCCCGGCGGACTCGCCAGGGAATCCAATGGTGATCCTATACAAAAGCAAAACTCGCTCATAAACAGGTATAGCGAATCAATTATACTCTAATAGATTCCCTCACCTTACCTATCGCAGCTACATAGCGGATACGCTAGCGAATCTAATAGTTATTCCTAGCCACCATTACTTAACGACCTTTTAGTAAAAGGTTAGACCCCGGTTAGGTTCATAGGTACCTTACAGAGTATAATTTTAGGTAGGAAATAATATAACATATATAATAAGCATACGCCGTAGGCAAGTATACGCTGCACTTTTCCTAACCTCTAAGATTAAAATCATAATAAAAATACCATAAACTATTTAATTAATCCATATTACTTACTATACTCTTCTCTAGACATCTTAATCACTACCTAATAGGTCCTTACATTATAACCAGGCTTACCGCATATACCATAATGCCAAACCCCCGGTCGCGCTAACCTTCCTTAACTACCACTTCTCAATAATTCCGCCACTACCTACGCATTAACATCTATTTAATTAATTACTT
>SSHR01001034.1:0-33069 GCA_006518225.1 Fusarium neocosmosporiellum | reverse complement strand
GGCCCTGTCAAGGCCGTGCATAAACGCAACGCGCAGCGAGGTTCAGTTCAGGCGCGGTTGAGACATGCAGGGCTAGTAGGAGCTGGGCTGGGCTGACGGAGAGAGCCTTGACCTGCACGAAAGACCCAGATCAAGAGTGGTGTTCTGGACAGAGGAGAGGAGCAGGGGGAAGGCGGGAAGGGGGAACGGGAGGCTTGCTGAAGGGATTTTGTTCTAGGGATTTGTTCTAGATGGATGGACAGTGAGACAGTGAGACACACGAGCTTGTTCGTTCGTTCGTTCCTCCGGGGTTCTTGCCAGTTCGCACATGGGAATCTTCTTGATCGACTCACCGATATGGATCTAATACGGACATTGCCCTCAATGTGGAACTACAGACATGAGAATCGCGTCACAGGTTCGCGCATCAAGCATAGCACCCAACAGCAAACGACTTTACTCTGACAATCCTCCTCTGATGCACATTCCCCTTCTGTGGAGGTGCAGATGCATTACTTGGCCATATCCCTGTATTGGCCCCTCCCCTCCCCTCCTCCGTTGCATGGCGGGAGAGGCTGGGACTGGGGCCCTTGTAGATCCGCGTAACGCTTCGTTTTTCTTTCATTGATGAGGGACACCTTCCCGGCTATACCCACCGATGATATATGTTGTTGGTTGCTCACTGCCAATTGCAAGCAAGCCCCTTCTTTTGTTTTGCCCTTCTTTCCCTCTTCGACGCGTCTTCAACACGGACTTCGGTCGTCCGGCCCGTCGATCGGCCCGGGGCCTTTCTACTCTGGTCGGTCCCGCCCCCCGTGTCCGCGTCGGCACCGACCACGCACCAACCCACTCACCTCACCCTGCAGGAATTTCTTCACTGCAACCTTGCAGCCGGGCATGGTTTAGCCAGAGGGTTACAGCACTCTCTCTTCGCTCCGGAATTATTCCATTTCTTCGCTGCCTGCCAGGGAAGGGGCGTGGCTGCAGGGTACATACATACATATCTACATTGAGCCCTTGGAATGCTGGCGTGTGCCGACTGGACTGGGGAACTTCGCAGCGACACGTGCGCAACGTCAGCTAACCCAGGATCATGACGGATGTGGGATTTCTCCTCCTTGGCGGTTCCCGTCGAAGAGCTGGGGTGCCAGAAGGTTAACCTCCACAACTCGTCAGTCTTGAGATGATCAGTTTGTGAGTGAGCCCAAGCCCAAGCCCAAGGTCCGAGGGAAGATCTCAGGAGAGAAACAGCAGGTGCTTAGCCGAGGCAATCTCCCGACGAGCCCATCTCCTTACTGACCAGGTCAGGACCGCGTCGGACTGGTGAGTCTTTCTTCTTTTTTCCCCCAAAGGTCCATCCACCAACACGACTCTGAAGGTTTCACCCCCTTGGAGAGCAAGTCCGTCAGCTTGGGGAGAGCACAAACCACACCACAGCCCATCGGCGGGTAAGAGACATGCTCGATCCGGGGTGGAGCAGCCCTTCCCCGGAGCGGTCTAGAAGGGCGCGGCATCTCACGCCAGGGCCGCCGCATTCACTGCTAGATCCTTGGCTGGCCGAACCTTCCACGAGGCATTCTTGACCAGGGGGAACGTACGTAGCCAGCAGACGAGGGAAAAAAGACATCTCATTTATGGTTTATGGCCCGTCAGGGATAGCCCGAGTTGTCCACAACTGGGGTAGGCCAAGAAAAAGACTATCGGCTTTCTTCTTTTGCTTTCTTACCCCCCCTGGTCACCGAGTCTCCTGCGCCTTGGCCAGTTCCCAAACTCGATCCTGTCGTCATGTTAATCATGGCAGGTTATGGACATGGGTCCGAGTTGTATTCAGTCACCGAGCCCGGCTTGAACGTCCAGTCATCTTGCCTAGCCCAAGTACGTGCTGTCCAATTGCCTCACTCATAAGTAAATGACAGGACGAGATCTGCTGTCTTATTCTTTGTGGGGTATCTATTCCATGCAAGGTCAACCTACAGTTGTGTACCGATAGGCGCTGGAAGCTCAGTAGCGTCACTGTTGCTGACCGGCATCAGGGTGCTAACCATTGTTTCTTCGTCTGAATATTCCCAAAAGGTTTACTTTTAGCGACACGCACAGGTTCAAACTGATATACTACTACCTTAATCAAGTCTGTGCCCCTGTAACAAAGCTAATATACACGGCAGTTCGTCCGCCTAGATACTTACATGATACTGCACCTCTGGTGGCTTTGAACGATTCGTGTCCGCACCCACACCGTAGCCAGGTCTTGTGCCATAGGCAGGTCTCCAACCACCGTTGGCCCGTTGTTGTATACCAACTGACAGCTGCCGACAAGACCACGCCCGTACATTACTCGCTCCAGAGCCATATCCTTCAACCGCCGGAATTCGGAAAGTGTCAAGCCACGAGCTTCGTCAGAATCGCTGATTCAGTCGTCCTCGTGTCCCGCTCACCGTATTCGAATCTGCAAGTGTCAGTTGGACCAGGACCCCGATAGAGCAAAAAGGTCAAGGCGTGGATATGGTGGGCCACCTATGTTCAACTGCCAATGCCATGTGTCGGAGATGATGACGTTGGTGAATAACCGCCAGAGTATCAGCCATACTGGATATTGTCAGTCTTTTGCTCCACCCGTCAAGATCAATTGTTCGAGTCAATTGATGCAACACTGCATTCTTGCCAATCCCTGGTCAAGAGTGGGTGACAGGGCTGAGTATCGGTCCAGGTAGCTCTTGTTTCAAGCATTCCATTGACCTTGTCAATCTCGAAACTCGTACGACGCGCCGAGAAGAACAGTTCAAACAACTTGGAAGTTTCTCAAGCAAGCCGAGTCTGCCCAGAAGAAAAGTATGCCCAACGTGTGTTGGTTCTTGATCCTCCGCCAAGGCCCCTCAGCCAACGTCAACCTGCCACAGAGCAAGCAAGTGCAATCATCAACGTCCAGAACCAGTCCCGGGCCAACAAAGTTCTGAAAGGATTGTGATAATCGAGACGCGGCTGGACACAATAGGTCAAGAGTGGCCATAGCCGTGTGCGCCTCGGCGAGACGCCAGCCAATTCCGCACGCTTGAGAGCAATCCGAGGACCCTGTGGAGCAGAACCCGGCCCGTCAAGCCACCTCGGTAGCCGCCGAGACTAGCAGAGAAGTAGGAGGGCGTTTAAACCCCCCAAGTCACAATGCAGGTCGTGTCACGGGCAGATGGCCTCAAACGCTGGTTTGATTAGGTTGGCGAGGAAGCGGCAGATGGCCCGGCTGCTGGCAACTCTTTTTGTACAGCTCGAAACAGTCAGCAACATCATCATCAACAACCTGCTGCGCCTCAAGAGACGTGATTCGAAATTTGGTGCTGCCAGAGTCAGAAAGAGCGTAGCATCAAGAGTGACGAGACATGGCTAAGCGCCGCGATGGAGCCGTAACCCTGTCCAGACGCGTCGAGTCGCGGCTCAGGCCTCATCACGTCGAGGGGAAAAAAAGGCCTCTAGAGTTGTAATCATGCTTAACCAAGTCGAGGAACAGAGGCTGAGGGGTTAATGAGAGCTGTCGACAACCTAATCAAGCACTCCACCGGGGTGTGTGGTGGATCTCTGCATGTATGTTGGAGCTGTTTATCTGTGATTTTCGATTTTCCTTTTTCTTCCCCCGCAGCTCGCTATTCTGTACTTGAAATAGTTAAACAGCCGAGGCAAATCGTTGGTAGAAGGGGAAAATTGCGACAATATTGGCTGTTGGTGCTGGAGAATAACCCCCGAGATGCAATGCAAGGGACTCGCAGCCAACCTCGTCTTCAAGACTCGGCGGTTATAGGAGAATCCCCCACCGGAGCAGCAAATAGTAGTAGGTTCACGTCTCCGGCAGTTGGCGGGTAGGTACAGCACGAGACGAGCCAAGACTCGAGATGGCTAGGTAGTTGACTCACATGAACCCACGGTCATAATGAACCAAGCAGGTGATGCCGTGATATGGGTGCCCAACAAAGGGAGTTTGGCCATTCTTCCCTTGACAGCCACCGTCACCGTTTTTGATTGCGACCAACATCAATAAGAGCAGGCAACCAACAGCTTCAACAGCGGCCCCGGGATCACTCGGACCGGGGTTCGGGACGTGACACGCTCGAGCGTCCAGTCGGAATCCAGGGTAGAGGAGAGGGCATTCTTGTCACCGGTCAACAAGGATTCTCTGTTTCTCGTCCTCGTCTGCCGGGCTATCATCAGGTGTTGCTGACATTTGTCGATAATCTCCGGGCTGCTGCCGCGGCTGGCTGCCCAAGTATTAGAAGCAGGTGCAATCAGCCGACCAGCGGTGTCTGTGTCGCATTTGCAACGACGGAAATAGCGTGGCCCTGGCTGGGCTGGATCTCGGCGTCCAAGATGAGATGAGACGCATGTCTCTGGTGGCCCGTCTGCAAGCTTACACGCGTTCAGCATCATTGGTCTGTCTCAGCGGACCAGCCTCAATGGCAAGCAAATTCGAGGCTGTCGTGTGTCTACTCGTCATGGATCACCGTAGAGAGTCTCAGGTTGAAATGACTGCGTCGTCCACCATCCACACAAACAATCAAACAACAACAGTTTCGGCGGAGCGAGCCGAGGATCGACATAGACAACGCCCGGCGGGCGCTAGGTATGTCTTCCTGCTTGGATCCACATGGCCGACTAAACCCTCTTGTCGCTAGAGGGATGCTTATCCGTTTCAAAGGACAACTGGAATGGTCATCTGCTTTTTGTGGCTGCGTGTTGACGGATTCGGGAGTTGTGACCTCGTCTCGAACCGGATGCTGCATTGTCGATGAGAGAGAGGCCAGCAATGGGATAGAGGCCAAAGAATACCTTTAGTCTCGTGGGCTTCTCAAGAAGTCCAGACTCGACATGTCAGGTATCCTTGCAGAGTGAAGCCACCAACCAACAAGGCCGAGATGTCCCCAGGACCAGCAGCAGAGAGCCTCACCTGAGAAACTGGGGTGTCCCTCTGGGTGGCGGGAGTCGAGCAGGACTGATCCATGCATCCACGCACGGCACTTTGGAGCGGAGCAGACCATGGCAGAAGCATCGTCGACGCCGCCAAGTGGATGCTCTTGGTACCGCAGGCAGGTCAGGTGATGGCTCGTCGACGCCTGCAATCCGCAGAAAACGACAAGGGAATGCAACGCTGAGGCGACGTGAACGTCGCCTGTTGGGCGAAAAGCAAAGGGACGAGTCGTGAAGCGAAGAGGAGGAGACGGGGCTAGTAGGGGGATGCACCATGCGCGTCTTTGCCTCTTCAAGTGCCGAACAATGACACACCGTCTCGATGTATGTATGGAGACGCGGGAGGCGTATGCGGGATGAGGATAATAGACGAAAAAACGTTTTTCGCGATTGCTTAGCTCCCGGCGCAGAAGTGAGTTGTCGGCCGTAAGTGGGAGTACCCCCCCGGAGAACAACGGCGCGCTTACAAGCAAGCAAGCGATCAAGCGGCCGATTCGGAGACACGGGGGACCGAGAGCAGAAAGAGACGAGAGACGGTGAGGAAGAAGGATGGCGTCTTGGTTCTTGAATTGATAAATGGGTGGTTTAGGTTATCGTGGACGATGCAACAGTGGCAGACCTGCAATGTCATGTCTCACTCCCCTTTTTTCTTCTCTTCTTCAGCCGTTGGACACGAGGCAGAAGACCAGCCTCTTCCTTTACGCCTCCCGCAACTGACGTCTCTCCTGCAGAGATGCTCTTCTCCAGAGCATGTTGGCTGCATACACACACACACGCACACACACACAAGTCTACCCTCCAAGAAAGTGACAGGGGGGTTCGGAGGTCAGCATTTCCCATTTTGGGACACACTCGGCATACTTTGTCAACGATAAACTCGCAAGCCAACTCTCCTTTTGGAACTTGACTAGAGCCAACAGGAACTCTTCCATCTAGACGAAGCGGAATTGAACAAGATGCGCTTGGACAGATTCCTCTATCCAAAAAACTCAACGCTGGGGCATTGAGGCAATTCAATTCAATTCAACTCGAGAGAGTGGGCCGTCAATGGGCGTCAACGCATGAAACAAACCCAAGACGGACGCGCATACCGTGTTTGCCATTCACCAGATACAGTGTCACTCAACGGAGCAATGGATGTCTTTTTGTCTTTTCTGATGACATTTTGCATGCAGATGCCATGCCACAGAGACCAAAGATCCAAGGCTATAATAGGCGAAGGAAGCGGTTCTCTTTCACTCAACAATAGAAAAGAAAGAAAAAAACAAGGCTGAGTTCTTCCCAAAGACAAATGTTACTCAGCGTCGCATGCTGTGAGACTGCCATATGTGGGAATTGCAGCGAATTGGTAGCTCACGAGCTTTCCGTGGTGGCACAGGTGACGAGCCTGCTGTGGGAGGTTGCAGAAGAAGTAAACTCTTGCCGTCCGTCCTCTGTACCTTCCTACCTAGGTAGGTAGTTTTAGCGGAGAGATAAAAAGAGATTGTGGTACGGTGCGTGTGAGAGTGAGAGTGAGAGTGAGCGATCGCTGCTGTGTGCGTAGGTACATCCATCCGCTTGCCTGCAGTTGGGTCCCATAGCCAAGCTATTCTATTCCAGGCTGAATACGGAGAAAGGGCCTGGCAATATCGCATCCGCATCGCATTGCTGGAGAGTGGAATGGATAATGAATGGCCAATAGGCGCCCCTGCATCAAACCGTCGGCTCCTCCATCTCGCATCGGCCGCTACAGTGCCAACGCCAACTGGACGTGGGGCCAGGGATAATGGATGAATGGATGATTACACAAGAGAGGGAGAGAGCGAGAGAGAAAGATCATCAGCAAGGGCCGTCCGTCGTCCGTCATCTGTCGTCAAGGCATCACAACACGTCAAGTCGCAGGGAGTCAGGTCAGGTGGCCCTTGTGCGAACCCAACTCAACTCATTTTACGCCATCCGGAGACCAAGGTGAGGGATGATCAGGCCAGGCCGGGTCAGGTCAGTCCGGTGAACGAGTTCCAAGAAAGTGATGCTAAGAAGGGAGTTTGGGCAATGGCACGCTGCATTTTTGGCCACCCCAGCTGGGCCTCCCTCTCTCGCTCTGATGATGAGTTGGCAGAAAGACAATGATCGCTGGCCAGCTGGGAAAAAGTGACACATCCGACACGGCAAAGATCTGGAATCTTTTGTCTCACTCAAATCATAAATCATGAACAAGAAGAAAAACTCTGTTCCGCCTTGCTCAGGCGGGAACCTTTTTTCAGCTGGTATGCGAACAAAGGCATCAAAGTTTCATCAATCAATCATGATTTCTTTTTTATGACGTGCTCTCTCGCATTCTACAAGCGCAAGAATCTCCTCATCTGGGTCTTGATGAGAAGGCAAGAAAGGTCCCAGCGGTTCGGCACGAGGGAATGTCTTGCGGATATCGTGACAGGTGAGCGAGCATGAGATGAGAGGGCAAAAGCCATGAGCCGCGGCGGCAGCGGCCCGGAGTTGGACGAGGGAGATATGGCCCTTTGTGGTGCCCTATTTTCTGTGCTCCGCGAGCGAGAGGATGATCGTCAAGAGTGCGGCGGATGGATGTTGATGTCCGATGATGGGATGGGATGGGATGGGCAAAGGGACCCTGCCCTGTCTTGTCCTGTCCTGCCGCGAGAGCCCGTCATCCATGTCACCCTGCCTGCCATGCTCATGGATGACCTCTTGTTGGTTTGTGCGCGCTCAGTCCCCCAGCAGCAGACAGTGACAGCGGCAGCAACAGCAGCAGCAGCAGCGAATCCTTGCTTGACATGACCAGAGAGGGCATCATGGGCCGTCCGCCACCCCTTTCTCCCGTGCGGTGCAGTGCAGCAGTGTGCTCCACCATCCATACTCCCCCGCTGGATGGATGCTGCTGCTGCCGCCACTGCTGCTGCGTTCTCTCTTTTTCCGAGTACGCTGGCTGGGTTACGCACGCCCTGGGATGGGGGAACAAATATACAGCACAGTACTAACAGCAGATGTTGAGGAGGGGGGCGCACACTCGACATGTCCATCGATATTATCAACCCAAGACGCCCTGTTTCCACTCGGCGACTGCCCTGTTGGGGGTTTCCCTTTTCCAGGGCTTCATGACCTGCGGCGTGCGTGTTTCGTGGGCGTTTCCTCTGAATGGGGAATGAGTTGGGTATTGTCTCATGGCAATCCATGGATGGATGGAAAGGTGACCAACGTGAATCAATAATGAGGTTTTCCTCGGGCTGGCCTCCATCACATCGACAAGTTGGATTGCCGTTATCTTGAATGCCTATCGCCCGGCGGCCTTTCCTTTTTATCTCGTTCTACAATGGATGATGGACGTTGAACCACACACACACTCTTTGACAGACGGAGAAAGCCCATTGTGCGTGCGCCATCCACGCGCCGTCCATCCCACACATCCCGCACACATCCCACATCGTGACCCCCCCCCGTGGCATATCTCATCGCATCGTCGTGCATCCGCATCACATCGCATGGGCCCTTGCTGTCGACTTCTTTACGGAGTACTCTAGGAGTTTCTCTTTGGTGATGTGATGGCATCTTCCGTGTGTCTGTGTGTTTCTCGGCCGCTTGCCGAGGCTGGATGAAGCCATCTCCAACGTAGTGGCGCTCTCTCCGCCATGGGAATGTGTCTTTTTTTTTGGTGCTGTGCTCATCAACTGTGCCCTGCCCTGCTTGCCCTGCCCTTTCATCCAGATGCCATGTCCATGCCACCGCGGCCGCATTTCCTGCCGCCCTGCCGCCGTCCATCCATGCCTCTCTCTCTCTGTCTGCCCATGCCATGCAGCAGCAACAGCAACCTAACCTTCCCCTGCTGTAAGTACCTACGGGACTTGTCCAAGGCGGCTGTTGCTGTTGCTGTTACTGCTGCTGTTACTGTCGAGGGTACCCTCTCATCGTTCAGTGTGCAGCGAGAGCGAGCGATCCATTCCCTTGTGTTCTCCTTCTCCTCCGCTCACGCCCCCCTTACCCCGGCTTGAGAAGTCCCCTTCTCGCCGCACCCCCCAAGGATTTGGATGGAGAACAGCACCCCTGGTTGTCTTGGACTCTGTTTTCCCCTTTGACCTGGTGTGCAGCGCATTGTGCAGTGCATTTAATAAAATCTCTCGCCATCCCGCCATCGCCCGCATGCTGCTGCTGTTGCTGCGCTTCTGCTGCTGCTTTGCTGATCCCATCTTCGTCTTTGGGTTAATACCGCTTTTCTCCTCTTTCCCTTTTCTTTTCTCTGTTCTCCTTCTCTTTCCCCTCTCACCCAAGACCTCCATCGCCTCTCCCGCCTCTCAGCAATTGCTAACAGCCACCAGCAGCCGATCTCTTGTTGGATCTCGGCTTCTTGGCTTTTTTGGCTTGCTTCTCTCTGGGGGTCAACTGACTTGACTGGACCGACTCTGGCTCATACTTTGGTACTTGTCCTTTTTCTCTGCCGCTTCGGGCCCAGTTCCAGCTCGCTCTCCCACGGCAAGCAAAGCAAACTCTCAGCCCAGCCCGTCGACCTAGTCCAAAGCCCGCCACTTATCCCTCCTCCAGGCCCACTACTCAGTCGCTAGTGGCCTGTGGCTTTTCCCTTCTCCCCCTTCCGTCCACTCCTTGGACCGAGATCCCCCCCCGGAGAAAGGGCCCTGGAGCATCGGACAATAGCTGCCAGCCGCGCCCTAGCCTGCCTGGGTCCTCGTTAGCTGCCTCGTAAATAGCGAGTTCCAGCACAAATCCGCCTTCCGCCCTCTAGCTCCTCCCCGCCGCACCACCCCCGGAGCCCTCGCCTCGACCTTCAAGAGTCTAGTAGTCTTTCGAGGTCAAGAAGATACTTGGTTGCAGTGGAATTGGATCGGATACACGACGACGACGAATACGAATAGAACGACTCGGGAGCCGCTGGATCGTGCCTCTACCTACTGTTACTGTGTTTGGCTGTTGGCTCATCTTACTGTCCATCCATTCTTAGTGGACCCATCGACCCTTCCATCGGCCAACCCAACCCAACTCGATTCTCGCCGAAAAAGGTCATCATTAGCATTACCTTCAACCAACAACAACACCAGTCTCACGAGTCTTCCTCCTTGGCCCGCGACCCTCGGCCTTTTTTCGCTACATCCTCGTCAAACTCTGTCTCGTGCCTTGTTGCCCAACACAACGACATCCGCATCTTCCGCCCGCCCTATCCATTCCACCTATTTCATCCCTGAGCTGAGGACCGCAAACCTGCACATCTGACGAAGACCACGACCGTTAACGACCATCACGAGACAAAGACCGTACGAGTCTCCGTCATAACCTGATTCATTCCTTCTTGGATGATTATGTTTATTGCTTCAACACATCTGCTCGATTGATACCTGCCGCTGTCATACACAGACCTCAGCAGCACCGCACCACGCGATACGACGCCATCTCCAGACAAGTATTCGCCACTCACCACGCCAATTCCCCATCACTCGACCGACTGCTTCCGACGCGATACTGCATTAACGCAATTTCCCCCATCAACTCTATCCGTCCCGTCGGTCCTTGTGCGACATTTGGGGCGTTGGGTGATTACCACCTAGCCCCTTTCACTCAGCCAACACGGCTGCTCCGCGAGAATCAGACTTCCGCGACATGGCCATGGATGCGCTGAAAAACCTCTCGACAAACGTGCCCGACTGGCTTAAGCGCCTCGACAACCTCAGCGGCCAGATCGACCGTCGCCAGGCCGAGCTGGCCGCTGTCGCCGCTGCCGAGGGCAAGAATGCAGAGACCAAGTCCCTCCGGAACAAGGGATCGACCGAGTCCCTCAAGCCCAAGGATGATCCTCCTGTAGTTCACGCCGAACCCCCCGCTGGGGATGCCATCCTCGAAGACCCTGCCGGCGCGGAGCAGCCCTCAGAAACTCACGCAGAGCCCCCGAAGCATACACCGAGCCCCGAATCCATCCAGCAGCAGCAAGAGGTCATCAAGGCAGCGCGTGCCCGAGCACGAGCCCAGGTCAAGAAGAAGCCCAAGTCACCGTCCATGGTGTCGAACGAAGATGCTCCCCAAGCCTATAGAACACGCAGCTTAATCATTGTCTTTTATGACAGTTATGTACAAGGATTCTTTGACGAGCTTGTGAGGTTTGTCTCGTCAAGCCGAAACCTGATGCGCAAGGCCAAGATGGCCGCCCGAGTTGCTCAGATCAAGAAGCTCGCCGAGCAGGATGTGTCAGAAGGTGGAAGCAATGGAGAAGACGAGCTCCCTTCATTGCGGTATATGAGCAGCAGACGATTCGGCCCTATGTCAATATCACGATCCGGTCCCAACAGCGGACCACCCGATGTATACGACAATCTGGATAAAGGTCTCGAGTTTGTGCAAAGCATGTGCGAGCATGGTGCACACCAGTTCCTCCGCGACGGAGACTGCAACGACGAGATTTCCAAGGTTCAGAAGCGGCTCGCCGAGGTCCTAGAGATGGCCAACGAGGAGATGGAGCGTGTGCAACGTGAAGAGCCAGAGCTAGCAAAGGAGACGGGTGAGATGAGCAAGGTTCGCACGAGAAGGCCCATCAGCATGCGCCGGGATATGAGTGTCGGCCTCAAGGAAGGCAGCCCGACACCTACCAAGGAGGAGAACAAGCTGGAGCCCGCCAAGGAAGAGCCCGGCAAGATAGAAGCTGCCGAACCAGCTGGAATGGACCTCTCGGCGCCACTAGCGGTGGATCCAGATATCATGGAGGCTGACGAGGGCATCGACATGGAGATCCCCAAGCTACAATATCGATCGACTCGGGCGATGCGGAACCGTGGACCATAGAATGGGCACGAACCGCGTGTCTGGGCGATAGCCATCGAAACGCCGTGACGGATATTCCCTGATACCTACCGCAGCATCCATCACACATCATATTGTTTGTTAGCCTCTGCTCTGCTCTGCTACTCACTCATCACTGGCGGCGTCACGGACTGGGAGAAGAAGAAACTCGAGGGAAATGATTGGATACTATTTTGTCACCAAAACCAAACCCCCCTCTTTCACATCTCTTGTCTATCTACTATTTACGAAGCGCGAGCATCGCATCCACGCGGGATGTCCTTGTCTCATTGTCACTTGTTTCTTGTCCCTTTCTCTCTCTTTTTGAACATCTGGAGCCTTAAAAAAGAAAGACCATTCATAGCGTGGGGTCGTTGCATGCTGCTCTCGGGGTCAGGTCTTGTTGTTGATCTTTGGACATCATGTTCTTATTTCCATATATCATTATCTTAGGTTCACGGTTACGAACAAATGGGAATACCTGAAAAAGAGGTTGCACGAGCTTTAATCTTGTGCCTCGACTATCATTATTATTACTCCTGTGTATTTCATCTACATATCTTGTACACTTTCATCTTACACGTGAATGCTAACATTATGGTACAGGCCTGTTTTTTGGCAAAATCTTGATGCAGCTCGAGGGTATTCCTGAAGCACCCTTTCTTTCCTCAACGCCTGAATACGATGAGCTTCCCGCTGCCTCGGTTTACCCTCTGATAGAACCTTGGTGTAACTCGAGCGTATCCCTGAACACCCCTTCCTGTTCCTCGACGCCGTCAAAACCCTGGGGAGAATGTTGTGAGCACTGCCTCTCACGATATCCGGTCTGTTGGAGTTGCCGTCTAGTCCCAGCCGTGATATCGTAAGCGATAATCCCGAAAAGCGGTTGGAATCCCGTTGTTGTATTCGTCCTGTCTCATCGAAAAGAGCCCAGTCAACCATGGGCGCTAGGGCATCACGGCGCACCTCTGGCCACTTTGCCTTGACATCATTAGGGCCAATGATCTCAGGGTCGTCACCATCCTCGGGCTTCAGCTTCCTCGCCGTCCACGTCACGGTGAAGGTATACATCCTCGGCCCAAAGCCGTATTCCATGTGCTTGTAGGTTTCGGCACAGCAATCCGGCCTCTCGAGATCGTACGAGCTGTTTTCGCGAAAAAGATCTTCGCCAAAGCCGTCTTCGTCAGCATCATTGGACTTCTTGGGGCAATCTTCATTGGGGCGGATGATCTTCGCTCCCATGTGTGGTGTTAACCCGCGCCGGCTGATCCTCTTGATAGGGTTCCCCTTGGCGCTGAGGTAGTAGCCCTTCATCTTGCCGCCCAGTCGGAATGTCCAGACACGCTGCGCCCGCTCGGCCAGCTCTTTGAGTGTTTCAAAATGATCTTCGCTGTACTCAAAGTCCATGGTAAAGCGCTTCAGGTTCGGTATCATGCTGAGCGACTCGCCCAGGTTCTCTCTCCGTATTTTTCTCGTCTTGTATATGGGACGGGCGGGATAGGAGCTCGACCCTGGTCGTGCTCTTCTTCGAGCGCCATGTGCTCTTTCATTAGTTGCCAGCGACTATATTCCAAGCCGCAACCATCGCCATAGGGGTTGAGCTGAGGCCCAACCCCTTCTGACTCGGCATGCCAATCATTCTTGCGGAGGGTGATGTGGAGGTCTTCGATACAGCGCAGGCTTTCGTAGTCGTCGAACTCGAGAAGGAAGTTGTCTTCTAGCCGTAGTTGGTCGAGGTAGACCTCCAGCGATGTCAGTCGGTCGGCGGTATATCGCGTCATTCGCCCCATGCTGTGCACGGCTCCTCCCATAATTCGCTTCTCTTGGGGGATCCAGGCGTCAAAGAAGAAGCGAAGCGTAGCATTATGCATGAGGAGGTCTCGCGCTTCCACAAAGGCGCGTCGGCATGTGCGCAAAAGCGAGGTATGCTGAAACCTCACGGCCGATGTACCGGGGCGGAGACAGACGGAGCTCTTTCGATGGAGCTCCTTAACGGATTTCTTCCGCTGCGAATAGTAGGAAAGATCAAAGATTTCCAGGCTGCTATGCTCGGGCATGGGCTTGAGGGTGTTCTCGGGCAAGTCGCACACCAGCCATTTTGGCTCAGGAATCGGGAACCGTACTCGGGGTCGGCCGTGGATGTCAAAGTGGCTGTCATGCTCTGACAGGGCATGCGAGAAGATGTTCTGCCGAATCTCGGGGAAAGCGTGTGAAGAGAGAGCATGAATCTTGAGGATTGATGATCCATCGGGCGGCTTGGGTGCTCATTGACTCGGTCGTCGGCAGGATCTCTTGTAGTTCTTCGAGTACTACCTAATTGCCGCCGGCCAAGTCGACGAGGTCTTGGTCGGGATCCATGGTTGCGGACGTGCAGAAAGCAATGGCGACAGGTGGTGATAAAGTTTGGATTTTGGAAAGGTAAAGGTGAATTTGAATGAAAAGGTTAACGAGGATTTTGTTGACCTGCTCAGATATATGTTTGCCGCATCACAAACGCAGGCCGGTGGTGAGCACCGTCTTGCAGCTGCCGGGCACCGCCGCCCCCCCGCCTCTTTAGCGGCCTGCAGCTGCAGCTCTTGTTTTTCCAGCATGACATTGTTGTGAACAAACACTTTGAACTCGAGATCGGCCCAAGCCGTGGCAGATACGAGTGAGGCTCAAAAATATCTAGATTCAGCTTACACACCAAGTCCTCGAGGTGGTAACGATTCACGAGCTAAAGCTTAGCGGGTGTTGCACCAATAAAAGGTTGCTGCTTGCAGGTGCCCCACAACTTGACCGCGTGAATGCAATCACTGGCCGCGATTCACAGGCACCACCACACTTTCAGATGACGTTCTGGGGGGGGGAGCTCCATCTTGAACCTACAGCAACTAAGCATCTTCCCTCCTCCGCCAGCCGCTGGTAAACCCGAGGCCTTTGCGACCCCGATACTCACTCAAGACGATAGCGTACTCTTCCCATCGCCGCTCGTCCAAGATGACGACAGCTTCGCGCATTCTCCGATAGCTATTACGACAACTCTAGCTTTCCTTCTCCCCCGCCAAAACCATGGGTCAAGGCTTCTCCCTCGCGACGCCGTCCGTCGGCTCCGCGGGCATCGATACTTCGGAACTGAGCGATGTACACTACGAGAAGAGCATCGGCAATGCTCGGTTCATGAAGACTATCCGGGGACGCCATGAGAACGGTCTAGTTCTCGTCAAGGTCCTCGTCAAGCCCTACCCAGAGGTCAAGCTGGACGAGTACAAGAGACAGATCATTGGTAAGCTTCATGTCCACGTGCACACCTCCTGAACTCGCGCTGACGATGCGCAGAGCAGAGCAAGGCACTCACGAATGTGCCCAACGCCCTTGGATTCCAGCGCATCATCGAGACCGACTCCAACGGCTACCTCGTCCGCCAGTTCCTCTACAGCTCGCTCTACGACCGTCTTAGCACTCGGCCGTTCCTCGAGGACATCGAGAAGAAGTGGCTGGCCTTCCAGCTCCTCTGCGCCCTGCGCGACTCCCACGCCCGCGATGTCTACCACGGCGATATCAAGGCGCAGAATGTCCTCGTGACCTCTTGGAACTGGTTGTACCTGTCCGACTTTTCTTCCGCTTACAAGCCCGTCATGCTGCCTGACGACAACCCAGCCGACTTTTCATACTTTTTTGACATATCAGGCCGCCGAACGTGTTATGTCGCCCCGGAACGTTTTTACGCAGCGGGAGAGGTGCCCCCGCAAAAGGCCAAGATGACCTGGGCTATGGACATCTTCAGCGCCGGCTGCGTTATCGCCCAGATGTTCCTCGAGTCTGAGATCTTTAGTCTGGCGCAGCTGTACAAGTACCGCCGTGGAGAGTACGACCCTGTCATCACACACTTGAGCGTCATCTCAGACAAGGACGTTGCCGACATGATAGCGCATATGATCCAGCTGGACCCCGAGAAGCGATATTCTGCGGAGCAGTACCTGGAGTTTTGGAAGGGCAAGGTCTTTCCACATTACTTTTATAACTTCCTTCACCAATACATGGAGCTCATTACCGATCCTTCATCGGGCAACAGTCCCATGTCTGGCGCACAGAAGAACCTTGGAGAAGCTGATGATCGGATCGACCGCGTATTTTACGACTTTGACAAAATCTCATATTTCCTTGGGTACCAGCCTGAGAAGCGCACCTCGAACGCCTTACAACCGACATCCAGACTCAGTCTCTCTCATTTCCCCGTCAGACTCAACATACCTAATCACGACCACACCGTCTCACCCGATCTGGAACCGCCAGAAGACGACGGGACATTAATATTTTTAACACTAATTGTGTCGCAATTGAGAAACACGGCTCGCGCCTCTTCGAGAATCAGGGCTTGCGATGTTCTCCTGGCCTTTGCAGAGAGGCTCACCGATGAAGCTAAATTGGACCGGGTGCTGCCTTATCTGATGACTCTCCTTGTCCCAGATGAGACGGATCTGGTTCTGATTGCTGCTATCCGGACTATTACACAGCTCTTGCAACTGGTCCAGATGGTGACACCCATTAACTCCCATGTTCTGGTCGAGTACGTGCTGCCGAGGATGGAGATCGCCCTGGGAACCAGATTAAGAGCATCCAGTCCTCTGGTTAGGGCGACCTACGCCTCTTGTTTGGGCAGCCTTGCGATTACCGCCCAGAGGTTCCTCGATATGGCATCAAGCCTTCGGCCTGATGGCTCAATGCCCATTGCCGACCCTGAAGTTGAGCCTGGAGTGGATGCCAAAGCCAATTTCGAAAGCGTCTTTGACAACGCTGGCCGACAGTTATTTGAGCTTTTGGAGAGCCACACAAAGCAACTCGTTGAGGACTCGGATATATCTGTTCGCCGAGCATTCCTGGCGTCAGTGCCCGAGCTATGCTTGTTCTTTGACGACCACTCCAACGATGTGCTCCTCACCCATCTAAACACTTACCTGAATGACCGTGACTGGACTTTGAAATGCGCCTTCTTTGACACAATAGTTGGCATCGCAATCTTTATCGGCAGCACGAGTTTAGAGGAGTTCATGCTGCCGTTGATGATACAAGCCTTGACTGATCCCGAGGAGTATGTAGTGCAAGCAGCTCTTCACTCGCTTGCTCAACTTGCCGGTCTTGGCTTGCTGTCAAGGCCCAAGATCATAGAGCTTGTAGACCTCATTAGCCGATTCACCATGCACCCAAACATCTGGATTCGGGAGTCGGCGACAGAGTTCCTGTCAATGTCTGCAAAGTTCCTGACAGACGCCGATGTCACATCCAACATTATGCCTCTGGTGCAGCCATTCATGAAAGTCGAAGTTCTGATAGACTTTTCCGAGCTCAGCCTCCTCGACGCACTCAAGAGGCCCCTATCGCGAAACGTCTTCGACCAGGCCATTACATGGGCCCTGAAGACGGAGCGCGGCATCTACTGGAAGCCTTTACAGAAACTCAGACCGTTGCTGTTTGGATCTAGGGGATCACTATCAGGGCGATTGTCTCGAGATATGTCGCAGAGCTCGATTGGAAGGGTGGCTCGCAACGACGAAGACGAACAGTGGCTTTCCAAACTCAGGAACCTGGGCCTAAAGCACGAAGACGAGTTGAAGCTTGATGCTTTGAGAGAGTTTATCTGGCGCCTGAGCAAGATGAAGGCTCGGGACGCCTCCATCACGGATGGAGTCACACCTCAGGGGGTTATTTCTCTGAAGACTTTGGGCATCACTCCGCAGACGGTGTTTTTTAATGATGCACCTCTGCGAGATGCGGCAGCGATCGTGGACGTCGACCTTCCGGCGGAACCTTACACTATCGCTGATGCCCTTTTGGATGCCTCGATGACGATTGATGACTCGACTGGAGGACGGAAGAGAGTCAGTCGTCGGGTGCAAAGTGTTGGACCTCGTTCGCCGCATCGGCTGCTATCACCAACCAGCCCTGGCCATATGCATTCCAGGACATCGTCAACGACACGCGCAGGAGACGATGAGTCGTCTGTTGCAGGCGGATCTAACCCTTCTAGAAGAGCTGTTCGGTATCAACCGAGCGCACTAAGTCTGCTTGATCGCAAGGACAAGAACAAGTCGATTGCACAAACTGGCATGACAGATGCTAATGCATTTGGTCAAGTGGAAGGACCCTTTGCTCAAGCTTCACCGAGCAAGCCGCCGTCTGAAGGGAACGAGGGCGAGAGTACGCGCCCAAGAATATCGAAACACAGCTATGAAGGAACCGATCCGAATATCCAAAGGATGCTCGACAATATGTTTGTGGAGAACCTCCCCCGCGATGTCATCGAGTTCGGACCCATGGTTACGCCTATCAAGAGGACCAAGGCGGCAAATCGCATTAGCAATGCACATGGCGAAGACCCCTGGAAACCTGAAGGGCAGCTTGTGGCAACATTTGGCGAGCATAAGGGCCCTGTCAACAGAGTGATGCCATCTCCTGATCATGTCTTCTTCATCACTTGCGGTGATGATGGTACAGTCAAGGTGTGGGATACGGCGAGACTCGAACGGAACATTAGCCAGCGCTCCCGGCAAACACACAGGCATGGCGATGGCGCGAGTGTTGTCGCACTCTGCTTTATCGAGAACTCACATTGTTTCGTGAGTTGTGCGGTTGATGGCAGTGTCCATGTTGTCAAGGTGGACACGCTTCCTGCCAGCGGAGTGATTAGGTATGGAAAGCTGCGTGTTCTACGCGAGTATCAGCTCCCTGAGGATGAGTTTGCGGTATGGTGCGAGCATTTCCGGCAAGAGTCGAACT
Source organism: Fusarium neocosmosporiellum (assembly GCA_006518225.1). Taxonomy (NCBI): domain Eukaryota; kingdom Fungi; phylum Ascomycota; class Sordariomycetes; order Hypocreales; family Nectriaceae; genus Fusarium; species Fusarium neocosmosporiellum. Next base: position 14,619 of record SSHR01001034.1, on the reverse strand, counting down.
CTGTTCTCATCATCGCCACAAACCGGTCGAGGATCTTGGGGATCGATCTCCGAACGATGAACTTGTTGTATGTTCTCGAGAACCCGGTTCATCATGGCACGCCTACTTGCTTCTGCGTCGACCGGAAGCGAAACTGGCTCTGTGTGGGAACCTCGCACGGAGTGGTAGACCTCTGGGACCTCCGTTTCAAGATGAGACTCAAGGGATGGGGGCTGCCAGGGAAGGGATCCATCTACAGGATCTGCATTCACCCCACCAAGGGTCGTGGCAAATGGATATGCATCTCTGGCGGAACAGGCCAGGGTGAGGTCACTGTCTGGGATCTGGAGAAGACGGTTTGCCGAGAGATCTACCGAGCTGGAGGCAGCAAGGACGGCTTCAAGGCCTACGAAGCGTGGGACGTCGATGAAGACAAGCGAGAAGGCATGCTGGGGAGATATGCCACCAACATCGAACTTAGTGAGCTCGCGAACGCGGATCGAGGAGTTCGGGCCATGATCGTGGGAACGGCGACGGCAGAGGACTCGAGAGACGTTAGACACGCCTTCATCATCACGGCTGGTTCAGACAAGATTTTGCGATTCTGGGACCTCTCGCGAATCGAGAGTTCGTTCATTTACAGCGGACTGTCACCAGACTCGCCGAAGCCGACTTATACATCGTCGAACCCAGTCACAGCGCTGACGCTCAACATCGAGCGTTTTCCCAGACGGGCTCCGACGGCTCCCAACGCGGGCTCAGGCTCCAAGACTAAATCGTCGAGCGGGCGACAGCCGCGATCAACGGTCATTTCTCTTCAGCAACAGCAGTTGCTCCAGTCGCACATGGACTCGATTCTGGACGTGACATTGCTGGAGTACCCCAATATGATGAGTGTCTCGGTGGATAGGATGGGTGTAGTGTATGTGTTTCAGTAGAATTGGGACGCGGTTGGGGTTGTTGGGCTGGAGGTTATAGGGAAACCGAGGTCGAGGACAGTGTAATCACGGCGTATTGCGTTACTGGATAGATATACACGGGTGACTGATTGATCAAGTTGATGTTTACTATTCTGAACTGGCCTACCTTGGTGGCATACGTGAATCTCAAAAAAATGAAACAAAAGTAAAATTGTATCTAGTCTGTTGTTAGTTCTCATCAGGTCTTGGGTGGTCGAGGATGGAGTGGCTGTATGGAGTACACAGTGTTGTGGCGCCCAATGTCAAGCCACACATGCGACACCAAAATTTCCCCTCCGCCTCGTCAAGATCATCAGCCTCGCCATCCAACAAAACAACCCACCCGCCAAAGCCCTCCAGCGTGCCACCACGACCTTCCGAAACCGACATAGAAAAAAGCAGAAAACTCGAGGTAAACGAAACAAGACCCAAAGATGCGGCTGACGGCCGACCTGATCCGGGATTCCCTATCCTATCTCAACCCTCTCAAGGAGCGGGAGCTTGATCTCCGAGGTGCGTTTTTGAAAAGGGCAGATGCTACACTTTTGATCCCAGGAGCGCAGAGTTGATACATTCGTCTTTGCGGCGTGAACAGGACACCGGATCCCCACGATTGAGAACCTGGGTGTCGCTGGCGTAGGTGTTTCTATCCTCCCAATTCTTGAGCTTGGAGCTGACCGTGCTAGCCTCACGACGCCATCGACTTCACCGACAATGACATTCAAGTCCTGGGAAACTTCCCACTGTCGCCCCGCATAACGACTCTCCTCCTCGCAAGGAACCGCGTCTCTAGCATCCAGCCCTCCCTCGCAAAGGCCATCCCCAACCTCAAGAACCTGGTGCTGTCGTCGAATAACCTGGCTGAGCTTGCGGACCTGGATGCGCTGGCTGGATTCCCGCGCTTGACGCACCTTGTGCTGGTGGATAACCCGGCCTCCAAGAAGGAGGTGAGCTTTGGATATTTCTGGTATAGGTAGCGCGTTCTGACGTGGAGTAGAACTACCGATACTGGGTGCTCTGGAGATGCCCCTCGGTGCGATTCCTGGATTACGAAAAGGTCAAGGAGGCAGAACGGGAGAAGGCGCGGGAGCTGTTTGGAACTGAGGAAGAGCCCACGGCTCTGGCTTCAAAGGTATACCACCGACAGCACTGTCTTACGAATTGCATACTAACGACGCACGCAGATCATGGGTATCAAGACCACCAACTTCAGCACCTCGGCCGACGGCTCAGAAGCTCCGTCCAAGCTGTCGCGGATAAAGCTCACCGACGCCGAGAAGAAGAGATTACAGGAGCGCATCAAGAAGGCCACGAGCCTGCAGGAGATTATCGCGCTGGAGAAGGAGCTGAACGAGGGCCGTCTGCCCTCTGGCATCCACGGGGATGCCATGGAGGAGTGATATACCACGGCCGCATGGGTTCTAGGGTGGGAATCGGAAAAAAAGGCAATGGATTTACATGAGCCAGGTTTCAATAGCTGCTGCAATATCGGTGTTTGAGGGTGTATTATCAACTCTTTTGCTCCTCTAGTGTACATGACGTGATATCAAAGCTACGGCTCGCGTGCTTTTCCCGATTTCATGACCGTCTGGAACTATCCAGTCATGGTCACATCGCCGTCGCGGTTCGCCCCCGCCGCCTGTCTCATCTCGAGCTCGAGCTGCTCGTTTGGATCACCCTGTTTCGAATCGGCGCGTGGACGGCCGGTGCCGTTGACGAGGGGCTTGCTGGCGCCGTTGGCGACAGGGGCCTGGGCGGCATTCTCACCGCGGAGGCGGGCCTGTGTCGCTTTGGAGGCGGCCTTGATGTTCTTGTAGGCGATAGTCTTGGGGACGACGTCTTCGAGGAACTCGAGGTTGTCCTGGTGTGAGACGGCGTTTGCTGGGGTGCGTTAGCTGTGAGAACTAGACAGATTCAATGTAGGTTAGCTTACCAACGTCCTTGTATTGAATGTTTCGACGGGGCTTCCGGTCAAGCTTGGCCTGAGTATGTGATTCCTCGGCGAGGTGTTGAACAAACATTTCCTATAAACAGTGAGACGAGCGCCGGCTGAGGTAAGAGGTGAAACGCACAGCAGCGAGGGTTATCACAAAAGCAGCATTGTTGGAGCAGATGCCAATGTCGGGATCTTGGGCAATTATCTTCTTTACCCTCGACACTGTGGCCATGTCAGTTGTGGCTGGTGAGGATGGTGGATGAAACTTACGTGGTAGTTGGGTCTGGCCTGTCGGCTCCTTTCGAGGAGGGATGGCTGTGGTGTTGTAAGGCATGTTTGAAGAGGATGGATATGGGTGGAGGAGAGAGTAGTGAGACTGTGAGAGTTAGTGATGCCCTGAGATGACTGAGGAAGAACTTGGGTAGGGGGTGATGAGTGGGTGAGATAAAGGTTGGCCAAGGCGTGGACCAGTGAGGATGAGAGGAAAGGTGTATAACGAAATAAGTGGACAAAAAATGAATGAAAAACAGCAGTATATGAGAAAAGTGGTTGAAAGGACCGAAACCTGAATAACGAGACGTACCTTGTCTGCTCAAACTTGAGCGGACTATCAGGGCCTATCTTGGACTTGGGCCCTTGTCAAGCCTTGGCTGCAATATGGGAATATCTCGCTGTAGAGCTAAAATTGTGAGATGATTCTGATCAAGTTTGTGACCGCGAGAAAGCTGTAGCTTGTAATGCCGAGTCCCTATTCTGGATAAAGTTGAAGTTACTCTCAGAAGTTCGGGGTCAAGACGCGGAAGCGGACGCGATGGATGCTGCAAGCACTAAACGCGACCTGCACTGTGGCTGAAGCATCCATCCCAGCCACATTTCAGCCTTCAGACCACATGCTGGCGCATTACGACACTCAACCTACAACGTAGACTCAATTCATGAGAGAAGCCAGCCTCGCTCTGGTTTGACGTATCCCGCGATCCGATCCCTTCCTTCACCCCGCGCGAGCTCGAAACCGCTTCTCCAGACACCATGATCCCTTCGCCGAAGCCATGAACGTGCGAGCATCATCCTTCAGCCTGGCGCCTCCTGCTGGGCCGGAGCGGCGCCCCTCGGTCGCCTCTCGTCTGTCCTCGGCCTTTTCCAATGCTGAGAATGGCGATTTTGGAGGCGCGGCTCCTACAGGCGCGGCATTGATAGAGGAGGAGATTGCCGAGATTAAGAGATACGAAGTAAGCTCCATGCGCAGTGGACTGGTGACCCTGTGTTGCTGACTTGTATAGGACTTTACCACGATAGGTATGCGAATCGCGAAACGAGCCCGAACCGAGAATTCCGAGTACTGATGTGGAACGATAGATTGGGTACAGGATGCGGCGCGAGAACAGGCAAAGCGCAAATCGAGGAGGAAGCAGGCCGTCGGCCTCTACGACAAAGGCCAGCCGGGCTGGCGATACCAGCTCTGGAAGAGCTACGATGCGGCGCAGGCCTGGATCGTGGTCACCATCATCGGCGTGGCGATTGGGCTGAATGCGGCGCTGCTCAACATCATCACCGAGTGGCTATCAGACGTCAAGATGGGATACTGCGAGACGGGCTTCTACCTGAACGAGAACTTTTGTTGTTGGGGAGAGGAGAATGGTGAGTTTGTGCTGACCGGGGAAATTGCCCGATGCTAACAGCACGATAGGTTGTGAGCAATGGCACAGGTGGACTGGTTTTGAGCCGCTCAACTATTTCCTCTACTTTGTCTTTGGAGTAGGCTTGGTGTCCCCCCTTGGACTTCATATCTGACCTTGCTAGACCTTCTTCGCCTTTGTCGCGGGCACATTGGTCAAGTCCTTTGCGCCCTACGCAGCTGGCTCTGGAATTTCCGAGATCAAGTGCATCATCGCCGGGTTCGTCATGAAGGGCTTCCTCGGCTGGTGGACTCTGATCATCAAGTCCATCTGTCTACCCCTGGCCATCGCGTCCGGCCTGTCAGTCGGCAAGGAGGGCCCCAGCGTGCACTATGCCGTGTGCACTGGAAACGTCATCTCCAGGCTGTTTGACAAGTACAAGCGAAACGCCTCCAAGACTCGCGAGTTCCTGAGTGCCTCGGCCGCTGCTGGTGTTGCTGTCGCCTTTGGCAGTCCTATCGGAGGCGTGCTCTTCTCACTTGAGGAGATGTCAAATTACTTTCCCCTCAAGACGTTATGGCGCAGCTATTTCTGCGCTCTGGTTGCGACAGCCGTCCTCGCCGCCATGAACCCTTTCAGAACGGGACAGCTGGTCATGTTCCAGGTTGAGTACAAGAACGACTGGCACTTTTTCGAGCTGGTCTTTTACGTCCTGATCGGCATCTTCGGAGGTCTCTACGGAGCTTTTGTGATCAAGTGGAATCTGAGGGTCCAGTCGTTCCGCAAGAAGTACTTGAAGGAGTATGCTGTTCTCGAAGCGACCCTCCTGGCAGCAGGTACTGCCATTATCGCGTATCCCAACGCCTTCTTGAGGATCGACATGACGGAGAGCATGGAGATTCTCTTTTCCGAGTGCGGCCAAGCCGAGACGTATCATGGGCTCTGTGACCCTGATAGACGATACTGGAACATGGTATCTTTGATCCTCGCTACTATCCTGCGAGTCTTCCTCGTCATCCTGTCTTATGGATGCAAGGTCCCTGCTGGAATCTTCGTACCCTCCATGGCGATCGGTGCATCGTTTGGAAGAACTGTGGGCATCATCGTCCAGCTCTTCTATGAGGCCAACCCCACCAGCGTCTTCTTTTCCGCGTGCAAGCCCGATGAGCCTTGCATTACCCCGGGCACATATGCCCTGCTTGGAGCTGCGGCCGCGCTCAGTGGCATCATGCACATTACCGTATCGGTCGTGGTCATCATGTTTGAGCTCACGGGTGCTTTGAACTACATCCTACCCACCATGATTGTCGTCGGCGTCACCAAGGCCGTCAGCGAGCTGTTTGGCAAAGGAGGAATCGCTGACCGCATGATTTGGTTCAGCGGGTTTCCGTTCCTAGACAACAAGGAAGAGCACAACTTTGGCGTTCCCGTTTCTCAGGTTATGAGAACCTCTGTTGTTTCTATGCCGGTTCACGGACTTACTTTGGGAGAGGTTCAGCGGCGACTTGCCGACGATCGATATCAGGGCTTCCCAGTTGTGGAGGACAACAACACCAAGGTCCTCGTCGGCTATATCGGCAGCACTGAACTGCGGTATGCCATCGACAGAATGAGTCGAGGGGCCCCGTTGTCCGAGACTGCCAAGTGCGTATTTGCGCCGTCAGCTATAAACCACTCGATGTCGTCAGTATCGGTAGGAGCCATGAATGGCGACTCCTCCACATCTTCGACACTCGATTTCAGCCGCTACGTGGACTCGACACCAGTCACAGCTCACCCAAGACTTCCTCTTGAAACCGTCATGGAACTATTCCGCAAGATTGGCCCTCGAGTCATCCTCATCGAGTATCACGGCCAACTCACCGGCCTTGTCACCGTCAAGGATTGCCTCCGATACCAGTTCAAGGTGGAGGCAGCCGAGAACCCCAAGGACGACTACCGCATCAACGAGGGGCAGGAGCAGCTCTGGAACTTGCTGCGGCGAGCGGGCAACTGGGTTTCCGGCAAGGTCTCCAGGTACTCTGGCGGGAGGATCCGCCTCAGCTCACTGGATGAAGATCGTCCTCTTGCAAGAGGTGGGCAGATCCTGGACGGAGATGAAGAGGTTGGGGACGAGGGTGTTGAGCTGGAGAGCCGGCGGTAGTACGAGTTGTTGGACTTTGGTTATGTAGTATAGTAGACTGGAGCGCGGGTGATGCGCTGGCGTTGGAAGGATGTTTGATCTGTTACTTTGAATCTACTGAGCGTCATCTCGATAACTTGTGCATACATTCTGCTACACTTATCCAACTCGGTTCTTGAGTGAATAGTGCACCATTTATCGTGACCTTTCATCAGATAGCCTGCCCAGGTCGATGATGTCCTCATCGTCATTCTTTCTAGCATCTTCCTCCTCTTCTGGCACAGGCACATAAGCAGGTCCCTCGGCGGCAGCAGCATCCTTAGCCTCGTCCTTTCTACCCACGATGACGTTGCCAGCGACGAGCAGAGCAGCACCAGCCCACCACAAAGGGGGCAGGGCCTCTGAAAAGATGAGGGCACCGAGAAGGGCTGTGACCATGAAGTTGGTCGAAGTGTTCATGATGGAGACCTGCGTGGTAGACGTGCCACGGGCAAGTGCCTTTGTAAAGAGCGTCCACATCTATAGTGCGTGAGTTTTGTGTGTTTCACGAGGCTATAGGGAGGACTTACGACGCCGTTAAAGGTGAGGTTAAGGGCGAAGAAGAGCTGCGAGTGTCAGCTTCGAGGTTGACCGAGATGGGGATGAGGTAGCTTACAGCTCGAACGACATATTCGACAATGTGCTCGACGGAAGAGAGACCAAGGAGTTGAGCGATCCAGTTGGACAAGGTAGTGGTGAGCTCCGTGGTTGTCCTATAAAAGTTGTTCAGTCCAGTCTTCTCAGTATATCGAAGCCCCAGCTTGACGATAAACCAAGACAGCATCGAATAAGCCAGTTTTACACATACAGCTTGGCAAAGACGCCATTGAAAGCAGCGCAAGCACCGCTCGCAACAGCAAAGAACATCCACCCGCTCGTCGAAGGCATCTCGTCTCCTGGAGGGCTCTCTGTAGAAGCCGTCTCTGAGGCTGCAGCAGCTGTCTTTTGGCGTTTGCGGAGCATGGTTGGTTAGCTGTCGGAGGCTTCGGATGCGTGAGGATGGGATAGCATAGCTCCTCCCCTGATGAGACTCGACTTCTAATAGGCGCCTTAGTGAGAGGGATGGAGGAGAGCCCCCTGTGGATTTAGTGGGGGAGGCCGCTGTGGTGCACCCCTGGTTGAGAGGCCCGGTTTGGCGCTTGATGGTGCCAGCCTCATCATGAACCAGAATCTGGGGAAGGTCAACAACGTTGCGTCATGTCACAAGCAAAAAAAGGATCCAAACAGATCAAAGCATGGTTTTTTCGATTTTTCAATACAAGCTGTGCAAAGTCTTCAGATTCCATCTTGGTCCCTTTGCCCGAATAAATAGAGGTTCGTCGTCACTTTAAAAAGGGTTCCCCTTGCTTAAACCACCCTCTCATATCCTGTATCTGTGTGTAATAAAAAGAGTAATGATAAACCCCTTCCGTACGCCGCCCAATGCAAACAAAACAATCCTCGGCAGGTATGTCTTTTTCCCAATCTATAGCCGGTGGTGTGTCTTCCGTCGTTCTCTCGCGCCTTGTCCGACCGATCATCATTGACCCTCGGGCTTCTTGGCGTTGCAGCTGACAATCTTGACCTTGTTGGCGGTGACGGCCTGGCCTCCAGTGTCCATCTTAAACGTCACGTTCTTGATGAGGAATGTCCAGACTTCGTCGCAGAATCGGTACGTGTCGAGGCTCCCCTGCGGGCGCCCGTTAGTAATCGCGATTGGAGTTAGCGCTCGCCATCTTCAACCTACCTTGAACTGGAGTCGCGCCTTGACGTTCTTCTGGAGCGCTTCCGTGATGGCCTGGTCAAAGTTGCCCAGGATCTTCATGGCGAGCTGCGGGTTGATGCGCTCATCGCTGATGAGGTCGTCGAGCGTGTCGGTCAGAGCGAGGCCGATGCTGTAGTGAGGTAGGTTAGTTAATCTGGCTGTCGCAAAGCAGCGCATAGCAACTTGGCGCCGCACCTGCTTCGACGGTACAGCTCATAGAATGATTGCGCGCCCGTAGCCATCTTGTGTAATCGTCTTTCGAAGCGTGAATTCGGTCGTGGGCGCAAAAGGTAATTTCGTCGGTTGTTTGTTCAAAGGGCGAGGTTCATGAGGCTTGATCCGTCTGCCTATATCTCAAGAGGGGAGAGGAGAGGGCCGGGCGGGCATGACTAAGCCGTCAGCCTCGCATCATGTGACGTCGGTCCCGTTTAATTCCAGCTGCCTGCTGGGACACGCATCGCCATCGCGGACGGATCCAAAGCTCAAGGTACCTCTTACAGGAGCTCCCCCGGAAAGCTCGAAAAAGCCACCGACGCCGACGCCCGCCATCGCCAACGAAATCATCGGATCCGTCGAAACAACAGCAAAGAGCCGCCGCGATGAGTCTCTACTATGGATTGGGCGGCATTGGGTCCTTTGTGACCGTCGTCGGAGCGTGTACGCGGACCCTCCTCTAGGGATACTGATACAGGATGGAAAGCTGACCCATTGGTGCCCGTGTCTAGATATGCTCTTCACCGGTAGCGGCGAGTCCTTCGATGTCGGCGCGTTCCTCGAGTCCGTTTCGCCTTATGCCTGGGCCAGTCTGGGTATCTGTCTCTGCATCGGCCTCTCTGTCGTCGGCGCCGCATGGTGCGTACCTCATCATCCGTAACAAGGAGCAGCCGCTCTAACAAGCTACAGGGGCATCTTCATTACCGGCTCATCGATTCTCGGCGGAGGTGTCAAGGCGCCGCGCATCCGAACCAAGAACCTGATCTCCATCATCTTTTGCGAAGTCGTCGCCATCTACGGCGTCATCATGGCCATCATCTTCTCTGCCAAGGTCGAGGCCGTGTCGGGCGCTGAGCTCTATTCCGCCAACTCATACTACACCGGATATGCCCTGTTCTGGTCCGGCCTGACAGTCGGCATGTGCAACCTGGTGTGCGGTGTTGCCGTTGGTATCAACGGTAGCGGTGCTGCTCTTGCTGATGCTGCCGATCCCTCGCTGTATGTCCCCCCAGTTTCAAAATGCCGCCCCCTACTGACAAGTTTCAGCTTCGTTAAGATCTTGGTCATCGAGATTTTCAGCTCAGTACTCGGCCTGTTCGGCCTCATCATCGGCCTCCTGGTTTCCGGAAAGGCGTACCCATTCGGCAAGAGCAACTAAACACACACGCACCCTTCCCCTACCTAACTAGACATGGACAAAGTCCGGCGGCGCTCGCAGCCGGCATCGATTCTGCGTGTTCTAGCAAGAGATGGAGCGCATGCATGCATTGCGCCAATAATATTTGGTCTGGCGTTTGGAAGATTGGCTCGGGTGGACGTGTTTTGGCTGTATCAGTATCCTTGGAGGCGGAAGTGTACATCACGAGGTGGGATTTCTCAAGTTATACAAAACTAGGGCCTTGTTCGGGCAATTATGCCTTAGATGCTTTGATCAATTACAAGTTCTCATGACATTGGATAGTTGACTTTGACCGGCCTGTCACCACCGACCGTTGCTATCTACGCCCCGTGAACGGAGTTGAGCAGTAGCACATCCACCTTGGACCCCTTTTCAAGCGTTCCCTTTCCGCTGGGCAGACAAACCAGAGCGTTGGCTGATCTCAGGCTTCCAACCTTGGAGCTACGCTGGCCGCCGGTGCTGGTGGCCGAGAGGAGGCCATCCCTACCCACCGTCACAACTGCCCGGTGATACTCTGGTCGAGGATCAAGCGGGAAGTCATGGGAAACGATGGCAGGGACCTTTGGAAGACCAACTGGTGAAACGCCAGACAGCTTGTGAAGGGACGGAAGCACAAAGAGGTGGAAAGTGACGAGAGCGGAGGCCGGGTTGCCAGGGAGCGAGAAGATGACTTTGGACACACGCTGGCCTGCATTGTCCTTGACGGGAACCGTGGCAAAGGTTGTTGGCTTGCCCGGCTTCATAGCCACACGTCCAAAATGAATGGTACCGCCGAGAGCACGCTCGATCGTCGGCTTGAGAAGATCGAGCTCTCCCATGGAGACGCCGCCAGTTGTGATGAGCATGTCTGCTCGTCGGAGGCCATCCCGGAGCGTCTCCTCCAGAGATCCAGACTTGTCTCTAGCGATGCCAAGGTCTATGACATCGAAGCCCCATTCTTTCACAGCGGACATGAGGGTTATGCGATTTGTATCGCGGACTTCGCCGAGCTTCAAGTCGCCTGGGCGGTTGTACTCGACAATCTCATCACCAGTAGACAAGACACCCACCACAGGTCGACGATAGACCTTTGCCTCTGACACGCCCACGGAAGCAAGGAGGCCAATCTCACCGCCGACACCGCTGATGGTCTCGCCCTTGTTGAGGATGACGGTGCCCTCTTTGACGTCGCTGCCGACTTCGCGGACGTTTTCTCCCTCCTTGACACTTTCAACTTGAACCTCGACTTCTTTTTCCTCCTTGCCGTCGTCTGACATTGTCTTGAGGATCGTGTCTTCTACCATGACGACTGTGGTGGCGCCAGGAGGTAAAGGTGCTCCAGTGGTGATTCTAGCAAGCTCGCCTTCTTTCAGAACACCGACTTCTCCGGGTGCAGCATGAGATACTGCTGTGACGGGGAAGACACCCTTTAGTTGACCATCTTTGGGGGCCACGATGGCGTAGCCATCCACAATACTGGCGCGGAAACCAGGCACATTCTCCTTTGCCCTCACATCCTCAGCCAGGACTGAGTTGATGACGGACTGGTCGACCTGGGCCGTGATTATCTCTGGCTCAGGGGTGTGCTTTGAGATGACCTCAAGAGCTTCATCCACTGGAAGCATGCGATAGGGAGATTCTCGATATCGACGTGACGGGCCCAGGTCAGGGTCATTCGACAGAGCAGACTCTGGCTTTGTGTGCCTGACGAGGTTTCCGTGGCCATGACCGTGACCGTGATGATGGCACCCATGACTGTGACTGGCAGCAGGTTGCGGCTTTCCACCTGCCAGACCTGCATCTGACTCTAGCTTCTTGACTCCCCCGGCATGGAGGGCTCTCGAGTTGGCCCCTGAGGCTTGGAGGCAAGCATGGGGGAGCGTCTTGACGACAGCCTGGAGATTCTCCTTGGCACCCTTGGGCGAGCCAGGCAAGGTGATGATGATGGATTGATTGCGGACTCCGGCCACTGGGCGTGACATCATTGCAACTGGGGCATCATCAGTTTCGAGTCAGAGTATCTAGTTGAGTAGCTCGACTTACAAGGGGTGACTGCAAGAGATGCTGCCAACATTCCGTGGACTAGACCTGGAGCTTGCTTGTGCAGCAAGGGCGTAACTGCCTATCCCAAGAATGAGCATATTAGATCTCTACCAATCTCTGGGATCTTACCTCTGGAGTACCATCTCCCGTTGCAAAGCCCGTCCCGCCCGTAGTGATGACGAGGTTTACAGCGTCTGGCCCGTCGGTCCAGGCCATTATCCGGAACTGGATCTCCCGGATGTCGTCTGTGACGATTGCAGTCTCGTGGACCTCCCACTTCCCCTCGCCCTCATCTTTCAGAACCTGGCTGAGGATCGGGCCTGAAGCATCTGCGGATGGATCCTGGGCCGCCGTGGTTGAGACGATGAGGAGGGCGGCCTTTAAGGGACCGGAGGCCATGATGGTGACAGCAGTTGAGATATCCAAGTATTGTTTCCTTATAGTAATGCGTATATGTCTAAATATCCAAAAATGCCCGAGTTGAAAGATTGCGAGTGATGACTTGATTGACCTTGATCAAGATGGATGGCGGGGGAAGCTCCCCCAATCTGGCTGAGCGGCCCCACTGGCCCGGGATAAGTGGGACCACTTCCGAAGCCAGCTTAGCATGGATTGGATCTCAAAGATTCTCAGTCTTCAACCTGCAACTCCATCGCAGCTCGGACGCGCCTTAGTAACCATGGTGCGCATAAAGGAACGATATCTCCTTGTCAACATCATCTACCCGCCTGATCCCGCGAAGCCCAACCTGCCGGATCTTGTCGTTCGGCATCAGCCTACCATTGAGAAACTCACGCCTCAGGCTTTGCTCAAGGGTATCAGGACTGAGATCGCGTCGTTGTTTGGCGACTATGGATCTGGAGCATTGGGCAACATTTCAGGTGAGAGACATTGCTCTTTATACGTCCAAATCGACGTGTTATGCTCACATATACACTAGTGAAATACTTGTCTCTGGCTACATCCACCTTTATCCTCAGATGCTCAAGAGCCCACTACCAGATGCTATGGTCCGCCCTGACCTTTATGGATCACGTCCCTGTCAAGGACGGCAGACCATGCATATTTCGCGTTGTGCGCGTCAGCGGAACCATCCGCAAGGCTGAGGAAGAAGCCATTCGCCAGGCAAAGAAGCTCATCCTCGCGGCAAAGGAGGAGCCTGGCACCAAGAGCTCCCTAACCAGCGCGCTTGAGAGCCAGGAAGAAATGGTGCTCGACATCACCGGTGACTCTGGCGATGAGTCCATGGACGACGCAGATGGCTGAACGGGTATCATTTCTTTATTTCTTCCTAACTACCTTGATCCCACTGTCTGCCGGAACCGACATGTCCCCAAAGTCAGGGTCCATGGTGCCTGCTGGAGGTGGTGGCATGGATTGCTCAATCTCCATGGCCTGTTCCTCCTGGATGCGGGCCTGCTCTTCTTCGGCCTCGCGCTCCATCCGGTCATATTCCGCCTTTTGATCGATCCATCGCTCCTGGATATCCTGCACCTCCAACATGGACGTCTCGTTCCTCATCGCAACCGCCCACACGGTATCGTTGGCACCTTCGGCACCACCAAAAACATAGCCACCAGCACGATCGATGACTCGGAGAATATGCATCATGCTCTTCTTGTTTTCGACAGCCAACACTTCGTACCGCACGAGGCCATAGCTCTCAATCAGATTCCCGATCGCCTCGTTGAGCTTGCCAAACTTTTCGCTTCTTAGCGCTGGGGATTCGGCCTCCAGATGGGGTGTCAGATATGTTAGGTCGTCGACGTCGGTGTAGTAATCGAGGTTGAAGGGTAGATCTTCGTATTCGGAGACTTTGTCGATCTTGGAGAGGATGTTGACGTGTGGCATGTCCATCTGGATCATGGCTCGCAAGGAGAGGAGGACGTTGGAGACGTATAGCGAGGGTTGCGTCAGGCAGAAGGAATCGGAGAGGTGGACTGAGACGAGCTATAGACGGTTAGCGAGAGGCTTTGAGACCGACTGGAGGAACTCGCCCTGAAGCCAATCTTCTGGAGCTTGTAGAAGATGTTGCGCAACGAGTTGTGATGCGTATATAGTTCCACCTGTCCCGGGCAGTCGAATAGAATATAGTCCTCGCCCAACTCCTTCAATCCTTCTTCTAGCCACTCAAAGTTATGCTCTAGCTCCTCCAGAGCATACAGGACACCGCCGTTAGGTCCTAGTTTATCATCCTGCATAATCTCTTCGAGCTTGATCAGGTTGCGAATATCGAGCGCCGCAGGGTAGTTGGTATGGTCGTTGGCCGGATCGAGGTTCACAACGGAGCACGCACGCCCGATGGCGCCAAGGAACTGGTGCACTTGTATCGATTAGTACGATATATAAAGACTTGACATGAGGTCCAACTCACTGCCATCGCAGTAGGTACTTTTTCCAGAGCCGGGGCTGCCGAGGACGAGTTGCGCAAAGGGCATCTGGAAAGTTGTCACGGGGATGTCGGGGATCAAGAGCACATGGTCAAGCGAGACGCCGTCGCAGAAAAAGGCAAGCTGGAGCAAGCAAAACAGACTATCACCGCCTGTGTCAGCTAGTCCAACTCTCACGCAGCTCGATCTTTAAGAAACGTAGTATCGCGACGCAACTAAAAAAGAATCGACAATGACGGCAGCGGCAGACAGCAGCCCCTCCAGGCGGCACATGGGCAAATTCAGTGGCTAGTGGGGGTGGCCGGTCAAACCTCGGCCCTCGAACTCCCCCCTGGAGCTCCGCACTCCGCTCCACTGGAATCACAAGCTAAAAGCTGCGCTTTGAGACAGCAGCCACTGATTTTTCCCTTGTTCATAAT
>SSHR01001033.1:0-37113 GCA_006518225.1 Fusarium neocosmosporiellum | reverse complement strand
CTATAATATAGTGGGAAATATGGAGGGCTATAGTAGCTTATAGGGAGCTAAATATAGCATAGAGAAAATAATATAGGGCATTTTCGCACTAAAAAAATAGTTTTGATTTTTAATAATTTTTTAAACTTTAAACATAATATATATAAAAAAAGTAAATAAATAGAAAGTTAAATATATTATTTATTTACTATATATAATTTTCTTATATATGACTTCTATATAAAAATTCTCTATTATTTATCTATTTATGTTATATAAGTTAGTGGGTTTTGCGTGGCGCACTGTGATCTGTTCGCAGACTTTTGGCCCCAAATTTTACATGGATACCTAGGTGGAAATAGTATTACCCGTGGCCAGGGCGGTTGTGTGGCCCACCGCCGTTACTAGGCACCAACGTCATGGAACAGGGGGCTGAATCCATAGTTCAGCTTGACTCTCAAGGTGAGTTGATCCGTGATGCCGAGCTCAAAATTGTATGAAGAGCGAATAGGAAACATGCCTAGGAA
The DNA here is from genome assembly GCA_006518225.1 of Fusarium neocosmosporiellum. NCBI lineage: Eukaryota > Fungi > Ascomycota > Sordariomycetes > Hypocreales > Nectriaceae > Fusarium > Fusarium neocosmosporiellum. Next base: position 36,607 of record SSHR01001033.1, on the reverse strand, counting down.
CGGGATCTACATCCTAATGCATTGCTTCCATCTCCCTTTCGAAACATCCTCAAATCAACTTGAACATCACCTTTAGTCCCCCTCGAAAGACATCACTCTGAGAATAATCTGACTCCAACATCCCAACACGCCGGAATGCACCATCTCCCACAGACTCAATCACCAGTCCCTGAACCGAGCTTGAACTAGCAGACATCCTAATGGGAATGCACGTGCATTCGATGAACCGTACCAAGCGGCCACCTATCATGGCTTGTCTGGATGGTCTATCGGACGGGGAATCTTCCATAGGGGGGTCAAGATTTGCCCTTGCAGCACAAATAGTGAGGGAGGAGTTCCTGTAGACCTCGTGCATCTTGCTGACCTCGATAGCCTTGTCGGCATCAGAGTGATGCACAATGCAGAGTGCATCGATCCATAGGTAGTCGAATCCAAGCTTCTCCGTGACATATAAGGCGTCTTTGATGGTCGGGGGGAGTTGATTGACTGGCAATTCCTGAAAGTGAGAGCTGAGCATGGCGGTGGTAGTGACGACTGGCTACTTTGCACCCCAGCAGTAGCTCAAGCAGAGATAGGATAGGAATTCTCGCGGGATCCATATGAACAGTGCCCTTGACAAGGTCAATTAAATACCATTACTACGATTTGAGATCCGTCTAGACTCGGACATGGACGGACCGCTCTTTTTCGGCAACGGCGCGAGTTGTCCGACTCACAATAAGCTCAATGGTCCTTCTTTGCCTCGTTGACGCGATATTTTCTGACCTAGCATTTATGCCGGGTATATGGAACACTGCCTTTGATTACCTGAGTTTTTGAGAGGCCAATCAGATCTGTTGTAATGACTGACCTCACTCTTTCTGACTCGAACTTGTGGATGGTTGGTGTGGGACTCTCGGTCCGTTACGAGTCTCCGAGGTGTGGACACATGCCCGGGACGGCGGAGATAGGCTTTCATGAATACCGTGTTGGATGCAGGGCTCTCGGCATGTTATCCAAGGCATTACCATCGGATTACTTGGAGTCCTCAATGTTTATAAAAATGAGGCCGGTGCCTCTGTACACAGGTTGCCATAATTGCAGCTGTCGCTTTATGTTCTATTTCAGCCTTTGCCATTCCGTCTATAGCTGAGTTTCTTACACTTCTAACATCCGATTACCTCATGTCAAGCCCCTCAGCCATGTCGACACCCATCATACGTGAACCTGGCCTCGCCAGGATCAGTCCAGAGTGGGAAGCGGTACGTGCCATTGGTTTCGTATCGCGCTCGCAAGTCACTGAAACATGCCATTAGTTCGAGAAACAGTTTCCGATCCCCCCACTGCTTGGTACTCCTGAGCAACTTCGCCAAATCAGATTTCCCAAAGATGCCAGCCCTCCTATCGGGTTTTCTATCAGAGACATCAAGGTTCCTGGTTATCAAGGCCACACTAATCAAGTGCGCCTCTATACCCCCGACGAAAGCTCTGTATCTCTTCCAGTTGTGATCTAGTAAGAAATAGCAGTTGAATAGTGCAATCACTTTTCCTTCATACTAACTTAGAACAGTGTACATGGCGGAGGCTGGACCGTGGGAGACTTGGATACGGAGGACAAGGTCTGTCGGACCACGTGTAAGTCCGCAGGCGTGATCGTTGTTAGCGTGGACTACCGCAAGTGAGTTTTTCCTCCACTGAAGTGTTCCCAACACAAAACCCTCTTAGTTAATATTAACACGTTCATCAGGGCGCCTGAAAATCCCTTCCCTATCGGCTTGGAAGATATCTGGAAAGGAGTGCTTTGGGTAGGTCTTTTATCTCAATACTGAGACTTATTCGCTAATGAGTATAGGTGTTTGAGAACATGGATTCATTAGGAGGAGCGAGGGATAAGGTTATTATGGGTGGGCTTAGTGCTGGTGCAAATATAGTAAGTCTTATTGGTACTTTCCGATACCAACGGAAGAGCTACTAAATCTCCTCAAGGCAGCCATCCTTGCCCAGAGAGCACGAGATGCCGAGAATGTAGCATTTTCCGGGCAGATATTAAGAGTTCCTTTAGTTATACATACGGATGCTCTACCATCTGATCTCGACTTCTCCAGTTACACGGAAAACGTCAGCGCCCCAGTTCTACCTGCTTCCGCTATCACGCAGTGTCTCGACTATTACGGGGCCCCTCCCGAGGACATCCGTATCTCTCCGCTTTTGGCAAAGGACTTATCGGGACTACCTCCTGCTTACATCCAGATCGCTAGGGCTGACCCGCTACGAGACGACGGATTCGCATATGCTGAGAGACTACACAGTGCCGGGTGAGTGAATGCGCAAGATATTGGCTAGGTAGAGCCTCTGGGAACTATGGTTGCTAATTTAGGAACTAGGATCCCCGTGCAGACGAGTGTTTACCCTGGCTTTCCACATGCCTTTATGAGTTTTCCTCTGCATAGTGCCCAAAAGAGTGATGAGAATTTAATCAAGGCGATAGAGTGGCTTACTGGGATCAGAATTAGATTTAGTACCTCTTCGGCTGTGGCTTATTCTTAGTATTGTCTCTAGGTTAGGTTCAACTACCATTGGCTTCCCTGAGACTGACCAAACATTGCTCTTTTGTATTTCCCAATGTGATGAAGATGAAGACAAAACAGACGAACTACGTAAAAGAAACGTCGGAGGCTTTGTCAGCAATGAAACCTTCCAAAATCCCGAGAGTTCTGCCGATGCCAGGCCATTTGTCTTCGCCAGAGGTCGACTACTTGACGATGACGGACCTATTTACTGTGACGGTTGGGTTTCGCAGGGTGATAAGCCTAGCCGTGCTGGTTTATGTTGGCAGAGGATCAGGGCGTGCTGCTAAGCGAGAAGGGTGTTGTCACGTCAAGCAATACTGAAGAAGGTACTTCAGGTAACTTAGTTGTATCGATAGCTGGGGTAGCCCTACATAAGGAAGTGCCCTGGGCGTCTTTTATATACATGCTTGACTCACGGCTCGTGTGGAACCATTTCAGTCATGAGGGGCCCCTCAACTACCAGCTGTGGCTCCGCTGATCGGGGATGGACATGAAACGCATTCAAGCGAAATCCGGTTCAATTCAAGAGGAACTCGGTGAGCTCGTATAATCTTGACAGCTTAGAGTTCTGGCGTATCAGCAAAAGCCATACCACCAGCACCTCTGTCACCCTTAACATCCGCCGCATCTACCAGGTCTCTTAGCTTTTTGAGATCCTCCGCTGACAATTCGACGTGCACTGCGGCCGTGTTTTCCTCTAGATACTTGATCTTCTTCGTTCCCGGAATAGGAATAATATCATCTCCCTGAGCTAGCAGCCACGCAAGAGTCAACTGACCTGGCGTGCATTCCTTCTCTACTGCTATCTTCTGGAACTCGTCAACCAGCGTCAGGTTTCTGACGAAATTGTCGCCTTGGTACCGCGGAATCATACGACGGAAGTCGTCCTTGTCAAGACTGTCCAGTGACTTGTACTGCCCTGTCAGCATACCACGGCCAAGTGGAGAGTACGCTACAGTGGCGACACCCAATTCACGCGCGGTTTGCAGAAGGTAAGTGCCTGGAGCTCCCTCAATATCCAGAGTCCACGGGTTGTACTCAACCTGCACAGCGTGAATCGGATGAACTGCGTATGCCCTGCGTAGTGTACTGGAGGAACATTCCGAGATGCCGATGTACTTGATCTTTCCCTCGCTTTTATACAAAGGTCAGTATCCAGAGGCCACTCAATAAGCTTATCAAAGAGCCACTTACTTTTTCAACTTGACCAGTTCCTCCATAGTCTTCTCGACTGGGGTCTTGCCGTCCAGGCGGTGAATATAGTACAAGTCAATGCAGTCTACCCCGAGCCTCTTTAAGCTCCGCTCACACGCCTCGCGCGCAGATTCTGGCGATGAGTCAATCGTCATGGAGGGATTACCTCCAGGCCCAATGGAGACATTTATACCAAACTTTGTGGCTAGAAAGATATCTTGGCGCCTCTCAGGGTGCAACGCGAACCACTTGCCCAACAAGTCCTCGCTATCGCCATACATCTGCGCCGAGTCCCAGTTTGTTGCGCCAATCTCCCATGCACGATCTAGAACTTTCAGGCGCTCTTCATCAGAGCTACAAAGGTTCACTTATCAGCTGAGAAACTAGGGCACTGGTCGGATGGCTTACTCTACTTTGCCGTATGCGATGCTAAGGCCCATAAGGCCGAAACCGATTGCGGCAATTTCGGGCCCGCCATGACCGAGCTTTCGGGTAGGGAGCTTGACAGGAGGAGCCATTGCCACTTCGATCAGGTGACTTGGATGCAATAGAATAATGAGATATCGTAGTACTGGTGATAGGGCTGTCGTCAATATGCTGTGAGTTTTACTTCTTTGAAAAAGAGGATAGCACGAATATAAGTATTTATCAGTCAATGCTTTTCGGCTCGATGGGTTTGCCTGGTCTAAGAAAAATAGGAACTTGTTACTTTACAGGAGAACTCAACGGACTCTTGTTAGATGCCTAACCCCGAGCGAGTTCGGGTCGTCCACGCGGACGGAAACAGCTGCCGACATAGTGTTAAGCTCAGGGAATATGGTTTAAATCCGAGAACTCCGGAACTTGCAGTAGCCAAAGTATATTTCGGTCAATGATTTACCCCGTTAGCTAGGTTAGGGACACCCGCCAACTTCAAGACAACCTCCGGGCCTTGGGGATGTGTAGTGACTAGGTTTCCGATTTAGCATGTCATGTTTTGTGCAGGTCGGCAGCAAATTTGGCTTGCTCCCCATAACAAACTCCCGCCCTCCGCCTCCACTCCCTGGTACCGGTGAGTACGGACCGAGGGTGGGGTCTGAAGTGGGTTGATACAACATGCCACTCGAAGTTATGCAAAACGTTCGGCCGCTGTCCGGCCTCTCGGAGTCTATGTGGATACAGCTAGAGCCGGCATTCCCGGGCATCGACTCCTCGTGAACACTTTCACTGGCTCAGGGTAGGTAAAGGAAAAATCGTTAGGCTCTTCTATTAGGAAGTATAGAAACTGGGGCGGCGAATTAACAACATGGGTAGGTAGTAACCCTTCTATGTGTATTATGGCATAACCACGGGCTACACGGACAGAGACCAGTCCGACTGAGAAGGGTTTGCTTTATTTCGGTTATAGCGGGATAAAAAGCATACTCTAAAAGACTATCAATACTCGATAACCCCAGAAGCTTAGCACTGGCTAATATGCTGCGCCATTTCACTCGACTTCCGCTTAGGATTCAAGATGTATCAACTCTTTTCTCTTTCCTTTCTCGCCCTCCTTCGCACAAGCCTTGTCCATGCTTCCCCATGGGGAAGTGGAACAGAATTCCACTTTCCCTTTGAGCCGCACGACGGCCGTTGAAGCCATGTCGTAGGCAGGCCACTTGGATTGGCCAAAGCTGTCGCCAGGGGCCCAACGCCACCACGTTCGACTGGTGAGTTTCCCGCTAGTTCTAATTAGCCACAGTCCCTAACCTACAGAGTGTAAGGGTCTGTTTTGTTGAAAGGTGGGTTTTTTCGCCACCTGCGATCTGATGGGTTAAGAGCTCTCTTCGTGAAAGATGATTCAAGGAGATATAAGTCGAGATGTTGCCACTTGATGACCTTCTTGTAGTGCGACTTATTATGTCCGACGATCGCTAAGAAAATCAGAGGGCAAGTATAGGTATGTATTAGTTAGCGGGAAATAACATTACAGACCCTTACACCATGTAAGTCCCTAAAGGGCTGCCACTCGCCATCCTCTCACGCGTTGGAGGCAGCCAACAAGGCGCAGACAAGCCACATTTGATGATCTTAGCATTAGGAAGCACCCAGAGCCCATGAGGCAATTGCCCACGATGTCGTTTGGAACGAGCCTCAACAATTAGGGTTGACAACTACACAAAGACTGGGAGTCTGGTGCTCGAAACAGGGTAATATAAAAACTCTGACCATATATTTTCGAGTGAAGATGCACGACTTTCACTTCGTGGTGCTAGTTCCTAACCTAGAAACAAAACGGGGGGTTGACAAGATACGTAAACGCAAGAGGGGAGTTAGCCTTCTTCGTTAAGCGGTCTCTGAAACGTCTCTGAAACTGTTACTCATTACGCAGCGGCAAGGATACACGAGTCGGCAGTGAGCGGATATCAGCGCGAGGTTGTACGTAATTCATCCACTACAAAAGAAAAAGAAAATAGGAGAGCTATAAGGTTGGGCTCAGGGCCATCGTTTGTTTGAGCATTGCCCGCCTTACTGCTCCTGGTCATCTCCAGATTCCTCATCCTCATCAGGCTCTGACTTGAAGCGGTTTTCGTCGCTCAAGACATCTTGGGCATCACGCACTGACTCGGCATCTGCAAGAATCCTCTGACTCCGGCAGACCAAAAGAAACAAAGCGCCGGATTCTTTCGGGCCACACGTCTACGCCGCAAATTAGAAAACCATCAGATTTGCATCGTATTTTAGCACTTACGCGTCTTCACGTCGCTTAGACACTCCTTCATCCCATTCACTATGTCCTCATCAACAGCGAACAGTCGCTCCATGCGTGGCCTCCAGTAGCCATTGAGAAAGTGGACAAGGGTTTCCATCGTTGGCTCTTTCTCATCCAGTTGGCTACTGAATTCCTCCATCAAGGAATCCAGGAGAGCAGCATTCCTTTGCTCGACCTCGTCAGTTCTTATCTCCTGGATCATGCTTGCGTCATGATCAAGAATGACCAGCGACCCGTTCCAGTTAAGCTCGAGGTAATCCGGACGGCCATCATCGGAAGTGACAAATTCTAGGCTGTCCCTATCCAAAACCCCAAAATAGCAACACGTGTGTGTCAGCTCAAGAGCTTCAAACGTAAGGAACCGCAAAAAAGGAGTTATAATAGTTGATATCTTGTCGCCGCATCCCAAATCATAAAGGAGCTCCACGAGATGGTTCGTCCAAGACATGCCTGCCAAATTCCAATCAGCATCAGCGTGGGCTTTGAAGATAGACCCCAGCGGGGAGCAGCCCTCGTCTTCAGGAATGCACCAGCAAACACAGCAGTCTCGGACCGAGGATCGAGAAAGTTCTTGCAAAACCATCTTAGCGCTCACAGCGGACTGCTGCAAGCAAGCGATCCCAGAAAGATAGTGCCAGCCAGTGGACTTGGTGTTAAGGCCAAGATTGCATGGATCCTCAGGCGAATGGTCGAGAAATCCTTCCTCTCGCAGCCATCGCAAGGTGCTTAGCCAGCCCTCAGTATCGATTTTGTGACGGTCGTCTCCAGAACAATATGCTTGACGCCAGAGCATGGCCGGAGTAAGTCCAAGTTCGTCACGGGCCCAGTGATTCCGAAACCCATTTTCAAAGAAGATCCGAAAGTAGTCAAGCGGCAGCTCATCACAATGAAATACTGTTGTGAGATCATGTTCCACGTTCAAACTCGGATCGACTGGAATGCCCGCAATGACAAGCTTGTCATGAACACATCTCGCTTCCTTTTCAGAAGTATCGTAAGTGAACTCGCCCTCGAAATCTTGAAGCTCATCCTGTGCGAGCGCAAATAACTTTGCCCTTCTCTCAAAGAGTCGGCGAGCAGCAACCTTGGCGCATTCAAGTGACGTAAATGCCCACAAAAAGTCGACATCGAGCTGAAAGCCTGCCTCCATGAGCATATCCAGGGATTCGTCACACTCGGCTTTTAGCGCTAAGGAGGTGGGCCTGTCCGAAGAGTCGACATCGAGCCGAAAGCCTGCCTTCATGAGCATATCCAGGGATTCGTCACACTCGGCTTTTAGCGCTAAGGAGGTGGGCCAGTCCGAAGAGTCGTCGGTTTCGTCATCATGGACCAGATTTCGAGCCTCGGTCGTGAGTAGCATTCCCAGCCCTTCGGGCCAAGCCGCACTTAGTTGGACAGTACTGTATCCGCACACTCTCTCTTTGACAGCTTTCGGGTTGGACAAGATGCATCGTTCGAGTTCAACGACAGATCTCGCCACAATCGCGCGCGCCATTGGAGGGAGCTCCATCGCTAAAAAAACCAGTTCAGTGAGGAACTTGTAACGACATATCAGCCCTGCAAAGGCTGGTACCTACCATCCATAAGATTGGGTACTGAATGAAATACGGAAATAGAGTCGATGGCGAGGCAATATCTAATAAATGACCTTTGGCTCAAGTGTTGCGTTGTTAACAAATATGAGACCAAGTCACTCCCCTGGCGCCCATTCAACCAGACGTGATTCTTTTCACCCTTGTCCAATTTGAAAAATGGACTGGTTAACCAATGTCTAATCGGTGATATAAGCTGGTGGGATTTTTATCGTCACGGTAAACAAAAGTGGGTGCAACTTACAGGTAGATATCATCGGCTTGCACAAACTGATTTAGTTCTTGCAAAATTCGCAGCACAGCGGCCAGAACTGACTCATCGCGCCAGATTTTATTCTGTACTTGATGAAGCCCGTAACGATACCATCCCACGCCGGAAAACAAAGAGGAATGAAAGTTCGCGAATAAGACAATACACATCTATCAAGGGTTAGCAATTCTAGGACACGGAACATATTTCTCTTATACCGACCGTCATGTGGCAACGACCAACCTCGTCCCTGTCGCCCGGTGATGCTTTTCTCTCTCTATACAGGGATAGGATTTCTCTTTCAGCCCCTTCGAGCAATTGTATGGTTTCGTTGGCGGATTGCGAGGAGAGGATACCCCGCCCCGTTTTAATCAATGCTCTAAAGACTGGACTATACTGCCGAGGCACAACGTTCTTGAAGCGGACTGAACAGCCCGGACTGCTAGTGCCGATCGTGCATTCCATGCAGGCGAGGGTCATTCGGGCAGACATCCATGCGAGCTTGAGCGGGAACTGGGCATTGACGCGCCTTTGCGTCTGTCCGTCAATTCCAAAGAACTTGCAGGTCCTGTCGTGTTTTCCGGGGACCTGTTGCTGGAATTCAAACTGCAAGTTCCAAAATGCAAAGGAGAAGCCAGATGAGCGGCTTTTTCGTCTGCAATTGCAGATAAGTGAGGCGAAGCGACTTGAAGATCGAGTCGTCGACGCATAGCAAGTGACTTGTTTTAGAGGACCATTCGACAACGGGGTGCCTTGATCTTGGATACAGGATACTTTCATCCCCTTGAAGTGGAACTGTCAGTCAGAAATGCTCAGGGTTGCACAATGGGCAACAAGACTTACCAGCCGTGAGATCTCTGCCGATTGTGAGTCTAGCTTCCCTGCCATCTCAGTGAACATTTTCGCCATCACCCGGCGAGTCAAGACCGCTTCGGTTTCCATGATGGTGAGCTTTCCAGAGATGTCGCTACCAAGATCCTGTATAGCCCACTCTGCTTGAGAGATCCGCTGGTTGATCTCAGTGAGGGAGTCGGTGATGGTGGATTCCAATGATCGGAGCTGGCTCAGGTTTTCTTGCACCTTGGTATTGAGATCTTGGACACCAACGCTCACGTCTCTCGACTGAATGTCTAGGTCCTGCATCGCGAGGCTGATGGTGTCGATTTTGTCGTGATTGGTGACTTGGGACTGCCTGGAGGGATCGTCAGATATGGACAATCGACATGGGGTACAAAATAAGCTTACACGGATATGATACCCATGACCAGGTTCAAGTTGTGCAGGAGCTCCCGCAAGGACTGACGAAGTGATTTCAACGTGTCTGCTCGGAATGGGTAGACGAGCGCTCGACCCTTCTCTCTCATCTTTTCCCAGTTGGTGGTGGACTGTTGGGGGCCCCTCAGCTTGATCAGCAATTCCTGCAGCTCCAACAGCTTTCCTTCGCTATCCTCGAGGCATCGTCTAATCGTCGTCGCTTCGGTGCATCGGGTTTGATTAATCTTGGGGAGGATGTCATTGAGCGAGTAAAAGATGGATATCAAGGTCTGGACCTCGCTCAGATCCTCGGCAATTTCGGCTCTTCTTCCATGAACAGAACGCAGGTACCAAACGAGGCCCTGGCAGACTTGGATCCCCAGAGACGTGATTCCCACGGCGGTGCCCGCGACGGACACTAGCTCTGACATGTTGGGTCGGGCCACCGAGGCTATCGCCAGAAGACAAGCGATGCCTTTGGTTTGATGAAAAGAGAAGAAATGGGTGCGGAGGAGAGATGGAGGCAGAGGGGAATACTGGCAATTGCTGGCCTCATTCCGTCCACGGCGTTTGTTACTCCGAAAGTGCAATGCAAAGCTCGCCACTGCGCTGCAACTAAGTTGATCATTGGGCTATCGTTGCGCGGTTGTAACTGCACAGCCAACACCTTCCCCCCTCTCATCACAAAAAGGATAGCTACCAACCAATCATTATTTCGTCGTGGAGGTTCAGCTTCTGCACGTTGAGACGCCCTGTGTATGTGGCAAGGCATACGGCAAGGCCAACAATCCCCAAGCCTGATTTTCAACCCCCCAGCCTAAGCGCAGCCTACTGTGCCACCCGAGTAAATCCTGTCCATGATGCAAGGAGGTTTCACATGAGGTCACGAGATCTGCCCACATTACCATACTCCTTAGACATATCACCTACGTGCGAAAGAGATGAACGGAGAAAGCATCCCGATATTGGCCTCGAGGCCGGATTTTGTCGTGGACATCCATTTTTGGAGCTATCTTTCAACACTGTGTTCATTGGACTCAAACTCAAGGAATAGGTAGATAACAGACTTCGACGTTGCCGTCTTTGCCGTCCTCAGAATCGCTTCGAGTCTGACTAAGCCCTAGTAAGCGAAGCTTCAAGAGCTCAACTCAACGTCCTATAAGAAGTTGCTCCTCATCGGCGTCTCAAGACGAGCGACTTTTTCTGGGATTTTAACGACCTCTTTATCGCAACCTCGACCGGAATACCAATCCTCAGCAGCACCTTCCGCCGCCAAAATGTCTCTGTTACTGCTCAAACAATATCTGCCCATCTCCCTCGCCCTGCTCCTCTACTATGGCAGTGCCTCACGATTCACACACGGCACAACTTCTACAGCCAGCTTCTATCAGTTTCAGAACGAGCGCAGGGCTGACGACGGCTCGACTGAGGCCCGTCTTATCCCCATATTTGACTTTATCCTCGCAACAGCCATCGTGACTCCTGGGATATCGCGCAAGATTGCAACCTGCTTTGTGGCAGCCACTATTAGCGGGTTCGCGGCTCAGCGCGCAATTAATGGACTGCCTTGTCGAGGGGATATCTTCCAATCCATCTGGGCTACAGCTGCAGCATTTGTGGGCTTTATTTAACGTTGGAATGATGGAATGACGATTAGATGGGGAGTCGGACAGTAGTGTCCTTGGAAAAACAGGGCGACATCAGCTTGAAGGGGAACTGTCCAGGCGCAGTTTCGATACGTCGCTTGATTCTGATTCGACGATTCACTTCGAGCGATAGGTCCTAGTATGACAATTTGCAACTATTTATTGAGTAATCGGTACTCGAAGAATGGCGTCTCATACTCTTCATCCCTAAACACCCGCCATCTGTGTCAAATCTAAGCAGTGATAAACAGGGCATCCTCGAGCGTATCCACAGCTTCACGCTTGTCCTTGGCGCTGCATCGTGCATAGGGGTTATCGCAGTTGATGCAGCACCTCTTGGCCGGCCACTGAGACACGCCTTCGTCACGTCTCTTCTTGGACCCACAGGTAGATCCTCCAGGTCCCTTGCCGCTGCAGTTCACACAGGGGTTCGAGCAGTTAATGCAGCAACGCTTCTCGTTTCCAAAGAGGGCCTCTCCCTCAGTGTCGACGGCCTCTCGCTTGCCGCGGCCGTCGCATCGGGCGTAGGGGTTGTCGCAGTTGATACAGCAGCGCTTGCTGAGCCAGCGGAACTAGCAGGGCTGGGTTAGAAGGTGTCCTTCTTCATTACACTGGGTAAACCTTTTAGTACACTTACGTCATGCTCATCGCGGGCCTGAAGCTTATCAGAGTTGACCGAAGTGGTAGCCAGTACAGGGGTCAAGGCCAAAAGGCCGAGCAGGCTAACGGAACCGAACTTCATTATGGCAACGATGGATAGTGATGGCGATTAAAGCAATCTTTGTTATGTTCAAAGTTCGAGAGCAGTCAGTGATATTTATACTTGCACAAAGAGCCTCGATATGTTACCGAGACTGCCGATCCTCAAGGATGACGGCTCCGAGATCATCACCAGTCTTTTTTCCCTAGTTGCCGACGGCCTTTTCATGTGTCAACATTATATAAGTTGGACATGGCAAAACTCAATCCCACCAATCGGTCATCCCACGCCTGATTGATCAGATAAGATAATATCATGCGAACCGTGGCCGATCATGGACGATGGCACGCCTGACGTAAAGCACGCACCTTGAGCCCACTCGCCCCCACGGCGTTTCCAGATGAGACCGAAACCAGGTACCGGGAAAAAAAAGGCTTGTTTGAAACAAGACTGGAAGGTTTCTCCGGTTAAGAGGATATGGAACTCATAAGGAAGGGCGATGGCGGTAGATAGTACGAGTTACACGTCAAAAGCTGGAGATAAGGTGGCATCAGAAGACGGCCAGTCATGGTGATTATTAGGGGTTTCCCCAAAACATATGATTTTTTTTAATGTGCAGTAGCTTTTTGAGGCGCCTGCAGAAATATATAAGGCTGGTGGCCTGACACGGTTTGCGCTCTACAACGTGGATTCACTACGCGCCCCGGCAAAATAGACTTTGTCTATTTCCTACCAACGTAACCAAATACTACCACAGTCAATTATCGGTGTGAGCACCGGTGTGTTGCTGGAAGAAGACAAGGTGGGAAACAGACACAACATGGGAACAGAGCAGACCAGGCTTATCCTAGGAACCGATGGTAGGACTATCTCTTCAGGTCAAGACACATTTGAGAAATTTTTAAACCTAAAGTTGCAGAATTGTATAGAATGCAAAAGGCCTGACTGGCCTCCATAAATCCTAGGGCTTAGTCCCCCACCACGTGGGTATCCCATGTCTGATAACATCATTGCAAAACCAAAGCACAACATCCTGCATGTGGGGGAAGGGATCCTTGTCTATAGATAGGCTATAGGCAGCCTCCCAACAGCTTACCTTCATTGGTCGGCCCAAATCATCCCATTCAAGGTCCACAATGGGAATATCTTTCAGCATGGACATCTCGGATATCCGCCAAGAGTGCCGGGGCATCCACATAAACCCCCACCGCGCCCTCACTCGGCAGATTGGCGGTCTGCGCACTTCTTGAAGTGGGTTGACAGGGAGTCTTATATTCGAGCAGTTTATTAACTTGATTGTTCATACCACTGCATCTGAGGATGGCATTATTCTCTCACATTATCTACTAGGATCTTTTCCTTGCAGGGTCGTCCGAGTACTACTGTGACTCCCAGCAGATTCAGGAGCAAGATGCGTGAGAGAAAAGGATCTATTTAATTATATACATTGAAACTTCTTTGCTGGAACCCAATTGCATGTTATAGATCCAATAATGAAGAGCTCCAGAAAATCCACCATGAAAGGGGTCAGGTGAAGACATCGTTCTCCCAGTCTCATGAATGAAGCTTCATGACTGATGTGGGAATTGGAAGCGATTTAGACTCGATCTCGTGGATTACTGTCATTTAAACTGTCAGCAATGGTCTAACACAATGATATCTTCCCTCACTTACCGTGTGTTCCCTTAGAGATAGCATCGGCCAGCGCTGCAATATCTAGCAGTGTTCTTGCAACACTCATACTTGCAGCACTTCTTGGTACGGCAGCAGAAACCGCCGATGGAGCAGTATCGGGGGTAGTTGGCAGGGCAGGTGACAGCGGCGAGCTGCATGGCATCGCCATGGCCACCAAGATCATAACGATCCTCTCCAGCAGAGCCAGAAGACAGCTCAGGGAGGACCTCGGCAGACTGCTTAGCGGGGCCGGCGGCGGCCAGGGAGATGAGGAAGAGAAGAGCGGCGGTGAACTTCATTTTGAGTGCTTAAAACGGTAGTGTTGCTTAGGATATAGTTGCGTGAGGAATTGAATGGTTTGTTGAGTTGATAGTCTATCCTTATCACGCAATCTTGAACAGCAGCAAACGAAAGATGTCTTTATACCACAACCCTCCATACTAACGGGGCAACATTGTGCCGTTGACAGTTGCAGATGACTTGTACAAGCTTCTCACGACCTTATCCTAATTAAACCGACAGCTGAGTTGTCCACGTTGATCCCTGCCCCGTCTAGTCGCACCATCAAAACTCCAAGCCAAGAAGAGCAAAGTGCAAGGCATCGACCTTGAGCAAAAGGGGCACAAGGCTGACTCGGAGCATTGAGATCGGCTCCACAGTTTGATGAAAGCTGAGGGACAGCGATGATCCACAGGGTCACGGACCGTCGGTGATTGTCACCCCGCAAAAATTTCATCTTTCTATTGGAGTTGCTTTGGTCCCTATTCACAGGGGTCGTGTTGAGCTTCGGGAACTATTAGCCCGTCTTACAGGGCTACGACTAGATTGAAAGCCGGTCCAATGCCGAAGAGAAACAAACGCATTGTCGACATCTGCCGAGCAGTAATTTCCCGCTGCAGCCACGAATAGGTCGGGCGTTCGTCAAACAGTCTAGTGACATCGCGGGGATGGGCTGCCATTCCTATAGCTAAGAATAGTTCCATGTTGATACTATCCCATAAGCCAGTAGAAACCTTCGGGGCAGTCACGACGAGTAGTTCAAGTCAATCACATCCATTTCTATTGGGGATACTTTAGTTGGCGAGCTAGTGACTCCGACATCACTTAAATGTCTGGTAAGTAACGACTCAAGAGTTCCCCCCAGATATAATCTCTTGGCCTCTGCATTAGACTTAGGACGCCTTGGTCAACGTCCCAGCAATATGAGGAATCACCTCGAACCAATTCTCGCCCGAGAGAGGAGCCACGTTAAATCTGCCCCAATCACCAACCTTGAGGATCGACCTAAGCGTTGGCCGACACAGCTTGCAGGACCCGACGAGATATTCCCAGGGGATGTTGGTGAGCCCTGGTGCATGTCAGTTGGTATCCAGGATCGCAATTTTCAGGTTACTCACTCTGTATCAATGGGATCACGGTGCCCTGTTCCGATTTCACATGCTCGTAGACATACCACCGACCACCCGGCTTGAGGTAGTCGTACAGAAGACGAATGTTCTTCTCCGGCTCCGGGATGCTGCAGAGACATTGAACCGTGATGATGCAGTCGACGCTCCCTGGGCCGATGGAAGTCTCGTCCTTCAAGTCTTGGATGCCAAAAGGTAGGACCTCGTATGTTCCGACAAGTCCTGTCTCATCGACCCGTCGCTTCAGAGCCGCGGCAGAGATAGGATTCGGCTCGACGCCATAGATCTTGCTAGAGGGCTTCTCGGAAGTTGACTTGGTCTTCTTGATGACGTCGGCCAAAACCTGTGTCCACATTCCACTGCCAGCTCCAATCTCCAAGATGACACCATCAATAGGCGGACCCTGGGTGGTCTCGTGAATCTTGCCATCCTTGACACGACCCTCGAGGAGCGGGACTACCCAACCCTCAGCTCCAGCCTTGGACCTGGGGCCCATGTATACCCAAAAGTTGCCAAACCATGCGTCGTGAAACGCCTCCCAAGAGAACAAGGTGCGGAAATCTCCAGTGAAGGCGAGCTTGGCGACGGTGGTGAAGAGGTAAAATGTCGAGACCGACATGATGGCCCATGGCTTTAATATCGAGCCAATCATGCCGTCGGTGGATCAATCGGTTTATCAACTTGTTGAAAGTTGTTGATGAAAGATTGAAAGTAGAAAAGTGGCATCTGTTGGCTCGTATTGGGTTTTATACCTCCTCTACCGAGAACCGAAGAATGTGCTCAACCCCGCACAAACAAGAGTCAGGCGAGATAGGATATCGCCAGCTCATCTTGCTACCAACTCATCGTGCTGTGACTCAAAGAATCGGACAAATCTGTTACTTCTTTGAGCTTGGCAATTTGGTGATTGAGGGGATTCACAAACCCCAAGTGATTCAGTCAGCCTAGTGTAGCTCCAGTACAAGGCAAATTGAGTCTTCTCATGATCAATCGCCGACATCCGTCAAGCGACTCCAGCCAGGCTCCCGGCCTAAAACATGTCGACCCATATCTCCCAGACTGTTGCCGCTATCGAGATGCATTTGTCAGCGCCGGGACCAACATTGACGAGTCACAAACGTCGTTGGGGATGAGCATGTAAAGCAAGATGGTCTCAGATCCTGGCCACCGACAGGGCCTGAATTAGCAGAAACGGAAAGGCGACGGCAATTTTCCCTAACATCCTGACAGGCAATGAATTAGTCCTCACAGTCAAGCAGTCACACTCGGAGTCTTCACCCGATACTTTTTGTGGGCTTTGATCAATGACCGGTCCGGCGGTTCTCAAGGCGCAGATGTTGGAGCAGTGCAGTTAGGCTTATACACGGTACCCGTCCATCTCTCCTTGTAGTTACGCAGCCTGGCGATATTGGATGCTCCAAGGCGCAATCGTTGCCATAGACTTGTGTATCCCCCGTCTGCGCCGCCGAGCCTCCCTCTCAGAACACCAACACGAAGGGCACTTGGCGGGTCCACGATTCATCTGCCACATCCACAAGACGTACTCCCAATAGTCTCCGCTCGTCTCATCTGTCCTCTTCCTCTCCCAGTAGCTCCTGTACCTTGGCCGAAACCGCAGACATTCACCGCACAAACCGAATCCCTCCCCACCTTCTCCCGAAGTATCCAGAGGCAGCAAACGCTGTAGAAATGGACGTATATCGCTCTTTTCCCATATTTGACCAGATTTGTGTTTCTTGATCGAAGGAATTCGTAGGAAAGTAGTAGCTGGAGATCGAAGGAGGCTCTTGCAGGTGAGCGCAAGGCATAGCTTATCCTCGGGCTCGAGATGAGAGAGGATCATAGCCAAGATTTCGTTCGGGAGACGGGCGAGATGACAGGACAAAGTTACTGGCTGCCTCAGCAACTATTACTTGTTAGCACCAAGTTCTTGGCGTTTGGAGTGGAAGCTCGCCTGCTGGGGAATGACGAATGGTGTGGAGAGGCCATTTTGGGCCATGATGGCCAAAACGAGAGCGGACACCATACCAAAATCGTGGTTCCGCCTTGAATGCCAGTAAAACAGTAAGGAGAGCAGGACTCGAGTCCAAAAGGAAGATCCCAAAGGAGTGATGCTATTCGGATGCCTGAGAGGCAGCGGTAATTGGTCGATGGGAACCCGCAGTGTGTTGACGTTAGATTTGCGGGATCACGTGACCATGTCTTCGACTGGATCTCTAGGGCAACCAACATCAGAGTTGCCAAATTGAAATAATGGTTGACTTCTAGGATGAGTTAATGGGTCTCAAGGTATCGATGTTCATAGGATTTTGTCTTAATTGGTTGCTCACGAAGTTGATGCATGCACCCTTCGTCTAGGTCTCATCATGTCCTCGAATCAAAAGCACAAGAAACCAATCATTCGATGGGTAGGTTCCAGTCCTTCAGTTAATGACTGATTTGTAATATCAACTTCCTTTGCCCCAAGGACCCAGTAGTCATGCCTTTCCGAAGTGAAAGCGCAACATTGACAGGATATCTAGTCTTTGAGAGCCCTCAAGACGAGACGCTTGTACACTTGCACACACTTGATCAAATCCGGTATGCAAACATGCTCATTTTCCCCATGGGCATCCAGAATCGACCCTGGGCCATGCAGATACTTTTTGTGATTTCCCTTGAGCCGAGGAACATCGGTTCCGAAAGAAACAGATGTGGTTTCAAAGCCTCATGCATCGTCAGCAAGCAGCCATCCAAAGGAAGTAAGAACTTACCTTCAATGTTGTGATCAAGCAAGACCTCTGGGTACCCAAAAGACTTCCTCAGCACGATGTCTTCGTACTTTTCGACAACTCTAGCAACCCTCTTTTCGATCTCGGCGAGATCCGCGGCAACTCGGACGCCACACAGCGCATATGCCTCGGCCGCAAAGACATTGTATGCGACGCCACCGCTGATTTTGCCGCAGCTAAACGTACTTGGCCCTAGAAGATCAGACGCCGGAAGCTCAAGCGACTTGAGCTCTTCCAAGACCGACACCAGCATTGAGATGGCGCTCTTTCCCTTGTCGGGATAGCCAGAGTGCGCTGCCTTGCCCGTTGCAAAGAGTTCAAACACAAAATGGCCTTTGTGTCCGGTTGCAAGTTTGTTTTCTGTCGGTTCTCCAAAGATGGCGCTTTCCCACGACAAATTCATGTCGTTCACGGCAAACATGCCTGCTCCTCCTTTCTCCTCCCCCACCACAAACAGCAAAGAGACATCCCCGTCCTTGACAGCTCCCTCAGCTCGCAATTCCTCCAACGCAATAATCTGCGCAGCAAGAGGTCCCTTGTCATCGCAAGAACCTCGACCGTAGATGACGTCTCCCTCGATGCGGAGAGGAATGTGCGGCGGGACAGTGTCCATGTGGGATGTGAGCAGAGTCCGGGCTTTTCGATCCGGTCCCAGATATGCGTAGACGTTGCAGCGGTCCGAGTCTGGACTTATTGGGACGAGCTCCACGTTGAAGTTGAGGTCTTTCAAGTAGCCAGCGAGAAATTTGCCAATCTCCTGCTCCTCCTCGCTTGTTGATGGAATCGCCATCAGCTGTTTCAACAGCTGGACAACAGGAGCTTTATCCATGACAGGAAGTGTACTGTGGTGTGTTTCCAAAACAATTAGATGATAAAGGTAAAGATTGAGCAACGAGCGTTATTTAGTGAGACTATATGCATGTTCTTTCGGGACAACTCCCGGTCTCGGTGGCTCCCAGTCCGACTATTCGGAAGCCGAGCCGTGGGACTCCCCGACCTATAAATAGGGCAACCAGTTAGGTCGTGGTGATTTCTTTACTTACTAGTGAATTCGTTCTCAACGAATTCGCAACTTGAGGTGAACGATATATTTGTGTATAGCTGTTGCCACGGCACTCGAATCCACCCAATATTTTTGCAATACCTCACCATACCCGGGTTAGGTTTTCATACAACATCTATTATATGATGATTTAATTTATATCCCACAACTTATACACTCGGATGTCTACGACTTGTTGAGTCCAGCTCATGCACCACGGGGCTATCCTCACTCCTGACCATGCCCCCTGGGAGCTCAGCCACAGGGCCCTGAGTTCCAGCCTGCGGTTGCACCTCCGCGTTAGTAGACGGCAAATTTCCAGCTGGCCGTTGGACCTCTGAACTGGCCGGGAGTTCAGCCTTTGGCTCGATGGATATATCAGGCCCCCCTTTCGTGGCATCCGGGCGTCTCCATACAAGAGCCGGTCTCGGGAACGATCTCAACCTAGCCGCAAGGCCCTTGGGTCGTGTCTCGGGGTCGCCCTGGAGGCCTTTCCTCCTCCCCATTCTGAAGGCTATGATAATAGCACAAGCAACCAAGGCCACCCCCGCCACAGACCCGACTACTATGCCAGCAATGACGCCAGCGCTGAGTTTATCCCCATCCCCGCTGTCTTGATCGTCTGCGCCTTCTCTCTCGGTCGCCTAGATGTCGGTGCTGTTGAGGCGCGCGATTTCTCTGTGGGTTGCGAAGAGGCATCGTCCGTTTCCGTCTCAGTGGCGGTCGTCGTCTCGTCTATCCCAGCAAGGGGTCTTAGTAAAAAAACGTTGAGGACGGCACCTCGGGACGTTGACGAACCCAATGTCGGACGCTCAAAAAACAGCGTTTCGAAAGAATCATCAGTCCTCATACCGATCATATTCTTGCAGCTGATGATATAATGAGGTGATTCCCCCTCCCCTCCATTGTACGACTCGTACAAAGTGACAGTCGTACAAGCGTTATCAGGCTCACTGGGCTCGCAGGTTAGTCTCTTAACGAGGCGGCAAAAGAGGTTTGTCAATGTACCATTCCGATGCCCAGTCGTCTATACCATTGAACCAGTCGCTATCATCCGGGAAACCGGTCGGACGTAGACGACAGAATCGCCATCGCAAGACTTTCCAATGGGCCCGTCGGTGGACGCCGTTCCTAGCGAATCGCAGTTTGCCAACGAGTTCTGTGGTGGCCAGTTGAAAGTTCCCCAGTTTGGACAGGTAACCGTTCTAACTGGCGGGCCTGATTAGTTTGCTGTTTGGGCAAGGAGTCCTAGATAAGACAAGTTACTTTTGCCGCTCCCGACGAAGTAGCCAATTACTGAGTCTGCTTTAACCATCGAGAACCATAATTGGAACGCAAGAACGAGGTAAATGCCAATCCTGAGAGGGAGGCACATCGCGAGGATTGGGGGGACGCGTTGGAGCGAATGGACCTAACGACTAAGGAAGAAAGGCAGAGGGATGGGGCAGGCCCGTCTTTAAAGCATACAGCTGTACTGTGGCGTTGATCCTGCGAATTAGTATGTTCAGCTGAACCCTTCCTAGTTGTCTTTTATTGGTGATGCTCGCCTTGGCAGCGGAGGGAGGGGCGCAGCCTGCTTTTGAGGCTGCAGCTGATCCAGTCGGTTGGTCACAGTACGAGAGGCAGGCAGGGCAGGCAGGCTATGGCCCTCTGCTTGCCAGGCAAAGCGAGTATCCTCGCATTGTTCACATCTTCGAAGACATGGAAGCTGACTGCGTCCAAGTTACACGACGCCGAATCAAAGCCATTAACGACCTATAGTAGATGCTACTCCCTATGCAGATACAGCCTGACCTACGTGCTATTCTTCAGATGTTCTAAAGGCAAAATTATGACAAGACGGGTTGCTGCCCAAACGTGGATTAGCCAAAGGACCATGAAAAGAGGTGAACAGCAAAAAGTCAAAAGTCAAAAAGAAGAGTTTGATGAGACTGGGACTCGAACCCAGGAGGATTGCTCCATCAGGAATCTTAGGTTGTTAAGGTGACCTTAACCTGACGCCATAACCAACTCGGCCATCTCACCAATGTCATTGGTTGGAAATGAGGCGTCGATATTACGGCTGTTGGGCCACGCCCTGACGCACGTCGGAAAGGGGCTTCAACTCTAACGAGTGTCAAAGTCAATGCAGCTAAAGAGTCTCCGTCATGGTACCTAATTGAAGAAGTACTCATTTTTGTATCCGGATGAGAAGCTCTGGTGTCTTCAGGTTTGTCGCCCTGGACACCCAAGCCCATGGTCAACTCCAACTCAGAGACAGGAGGACAAATCACATTGGCAGCTGTCCTCATGTCGGTTCAGACAATCATTTGGCACATCCTAGTTGGTGGATGATTGACTTTCAACTCAATCTATCGTTCCTTACAGTAGCTCACGAACAACCACCCGCTCTCTAGCTCCGGTCTTAACATGCTCGCAGAAACGCCGCCTCTCCAGCATCAGCCACCAACAACAATAACACAAACAAACCAGACTAATCCGCCAGCGAACCACCGACGGGCAGGGTATCCCGGGAGTCTACCTTGGGGTATCCGGGATCACAATGCAACCGGCTTACATGCGGCCTGTCCGAACGGGGGCCGAAGACGACTGATCAGACACTACATCAGGACTTGAAATCAAGGCCGAGCCCACTCAACACAAGTGTGGCCGAAATATAATCATGCATGAAGGAGCCACCTTGCGCGGCAACCTGGGCCAGATCGAGAGGTTCGTCATGGACAACAGTACCAGATTCATCCAGGAACCCGATCCGGTTGGCAAGGTCCTCGCCTAAAACGCCCGAGGACTGGAGAACGTCCCTGCAGAACCTCCGATGAACCTGCAAGTCACAAACAGAATTCAAATGCCTCCTGCTGTTGAATGCCACCGATGCAACGAGTTTCCTAAAAGGGAGATCCAGGAGGTCAAGAACTCAGAAGAACCTCGCGCGGCCACCGAGATGCAAACAATATTACTTTCATAGGAATGTGCACTCAGCCTTATAAACACACGTTTGAAACGCTCATGTCAGATGTATGTGTGTACTGCCTCTTTCGAGATGTAACCAGCACCTCTCCTCATCAATATCACCCAGATCCAAGACCCCATATCTAATACTAGCATCCAAATCCAAGAGTCTGTAAACCTCTGGACCTTGAAATTTCTGCCAGGTCTATGACGGCATCACTCTGCTTAACAAAACTCATCGTCTCGGTCATCACGTTGAAAGGTTAACTTCCGCCACCTAGCTGCAGCACGGGAGCTTCTTTCGCCATGTGCATAACACCGGCCCTCCTTCCTCCTTCGTCCGTTTAATTAATCGCTTCCAAATTTCTCTCTCTCGGCTGAATTTGTCAACATGTCTCCACGAAAACTTGTGACGCGATAAACTTTTCAATCCCTCCTCGACGTCTACTTAACCCCCCAGCTCCCTGCTTCTCGGTCCTTCTCCTTGATCAATCACACACTCTTTTCCACTCTGATCATCTTTCTGGCAGAACTAATTCCATCCACGCAGATTGACAGCAGCTTCTTTACTTTAGCAGGCACTCACACGCATTGCAACCCTCGACTCCGATCATCCCGAGTCCTCAACTTCTCTCGATCACCACCCAATACTTTCCCGACACTTTCTCCACGCTTTCTTGACACTTTCTCTATACTTTTTTAATATTTTCGATTCTTTCTGGGCACTACACCTTTTCATGGCCCATATTCACTCTCCCTTCTGTGGCTGCTCTTGGGTCACCAAATACATCAAGAAAGAACAGGATCAAGGCAATCTTCAGCCAAACCATCATATCACGGTTTGGTTCAACAATCTCTCCGACACCCCTACTCTTCCCGATACCGCTGCACCACCTTTTGGCAGGCAAATCAGGAAGATGAACTCAGAAGACCGCACCTGGGCTTCTAACTCGATGCTTTTTGAACCTCCTCAACTCGCCATCTCTCACAGCGCAACCGTCGACGTGCCAATGGTCGACTCTCACACATTCAGTTTTTTCTCGACGGGTGCACAGGTCAATTTCCCCATGACCACCCCAGAATCCGACTCCGACATGTCCTCCTCGCTTGCAGTGATGGGATCAGTCCGCTCGACGTCCCATCGAAACTCCAAGCGCACATCGCGTCCCCGGGGGATTCCTGGCATGTCCCGAAGCCGTAGACCGAAATGCGTTGTTGTCTTGGACTACGAGAAGAAAAAGGCACTTCGACGAATGCTCAGAGAAGAGGAGAAGACTCCCATACCTCCTCCCGCAAAGCCCACCGAGCATCATCACAGCGCTTGCGGGTGTTCCCCTAGGTCTGTCGCCCGCAAGAACCGCGAAGTCTTTCGTCTAGAGGGTATTCTCCAACATGCGAATTCGTGGGGAGATCTCAAGTCCCCGTCCGACAAGACCTACGACTTTGACCGTCCGGAGCTTCCCCCGCGAAAGCCCAAGCATCGGACAAAGACACCCGTCAAGCCCTGTCTCAAGAAGATGTCTCCCGTCAACTTCTGCGACGACCTGGACTCTGGAGAAAGCGACAGTGATTATTCATCGTCCAGTGACGACAGTGACACTGACAGCATTTGTCACTCGTTTGACGGGGACAATGAGTCCAGAACCGGGAGGGTGTCCAGGTTTGTTGGCAAGGAGAAGAAGGTCAAGTCTGTCCACTTTGGCAAGGCACACTGCCTCCGGACAGGGCAGGACATGCCTCCGACTCCCAGGACGCCAGAGAATGATTCGCGGGTGGAACGCAGCAAGGCCAGACAAATGGTCGAGAACAAGTGCCACAAGATGTTGGCCCATAAGAACAACCAGGTCGAGGAGGCTGCCAATATCCAGCAGCCCCCATCCATGACCTTTGACCGGCAAGATGAGGAAGTTGAGCAGCGTCTTTCAAGGGCCGTCGACATCTCCCGGGCCAACGAACGAGCCGCCATTGGCCGTGGTGCCCTCGACTTTTTGATATTTGTGTGTCGCGACAAGAACTCCAGTGGCAACCAGATTAGTGAGCACCTGGTTGACCGGCTTATCAAGCACCGTGGCAACCTCCCCATCGTGGGCAGCTATCACGGCGAGGAGAGGGAGTACGCAAACCCGGGGACATCTAACGTCTCCCCTGTGCCTGCGCACTTGTACCGCGACTGCCAGAGTTCCATGTCGTGGGTTGGAACGGACGAGGTGGACGAAATGGATAGGAGCTTATGATTATGATTACGAGTTTGACGACGATGGGCAGTGCCCGATGATAAAATGTAGCGAATTAATTAGCATTATACTTACAGAGTAAGCTTCGAAAAGTCCTCGATAGCGCTACGAAGCGCTATAAATAAATTAAAAAATGTAAAACTATACTTAATTACTATGAGGCTTATCGTCCGAGTTCCATTTTCTGCAAGAGAATGTGTTCGAGACGTTTGTGAACTTGGTGGCGCCACAATCACAAAGAACACAGTTATTAACACAGGTGTTCGAGACGTCGCAATAACTAGTGAGATGTGAAGAAGAATAGGCAAAGCAGAATTGGGACAGGCAGCAGGATAAAAGGAAGCTATCAAAATAGGGAGGGTTACCTAGAGGTTGCATCCGCAGGTCAAATTGCCGAGCAGAAATCGATCCTTCAGCATTGCCTATTTTTAAACAAAGTCTGTGTTCCAAGATGGGATCCTCCACTTATGAACATCTTCCCTAGGTACAATGAGAGCCTGAAACTACTTCGGGGTTGGATTAAGCGATGTATGCCTACTGAAATACCAGGCGAAGATGGCGACCTGAGCATGCGGCTGTAACAACAGTAGGCCGGCCATGAACAAGGCCGATGGCAGTGGCAACAAGTCTTTCTCATCCTTGTACAGGCTGCAAGGCAAGTATTGCAACAGACCCCCTTACCCCTACAATCCTCGTACAGCAAGATTCCGTTTCCAGCATCGCTCACGACCCGCCAGCCTTTTTATTAGCCTTGCCCTGAGCTATCCGATCTCCCAGCTATGTCGATGCGTCAGTTACAATCGTCTATTTTTCCACAACAATGATTTGGCAAGAGTGACAAGGGTAAAAGGAAGAAGACGAACGCACCGATTGCCAGTTCCTGTGGACATCGGCATGCCCGGAGAAAGTTTTGGCCCTCCTGTCCAAGTTGTCTCGCGCTTCTTTGTGGCCGTCGCGATAATGAGGCTGATGATAGCCAATGTAGTTGGAATTGTACTCGGAGCGCAAATGCGAGACCCTACAGGCTTCAGCGTCATCTTGTCCAAATCCCAACGAGGGCTAAAGAAGGCCTACTTTTGGCAAGCTTGAGCTGCATCATCAGCCAAGTCAGCTGCGCCATTGTGCCAGTCTTGAGTCCCAGCGGCTTTCCGCCCAGGGTATCCGAGTTATCCTTCACATACTGGCCTGGATACCGCGTGGCATCATGCTTGTACGTCGCATACGCATCGGCTGCCTTGTTGGCCTCGGGCTCGGCGTCCTTGTACTGGTAGTACTCTTGATCATACTCCGAGTCGGGCGGACCAGCACGACCCCACTCGTCCTTGGCGTCGCGGTATACATCATGGTCGTTCGCAGGGTGGTCAACGTGGGCATAGGCGCTCTGCTGGCTTCCGTCGCCAAAGTGCGGCACGTTGTGGCCGCTGAGCTTTTGGTGGTCGTAGCCCGGGAGGGCAGTGCCGGGCCAGCTGCAAGGGCCCTGGTCGTAAGACTGGTAGTTTTGACCTGTGACGGCAGGCTGGGTGTCGTCGAAGTTAGGGCTCGTTCCCCCGTACGGGGAGTTGGGCGTTTCGTCAACGTAAACGTAGCGGCCCCCGCTGTCGACGTAGTAGGCACGGCCCTGGTCAGTGTGGCGCCAGCCACTGTTGTCGGCCATTCTGTGTTTTGGGAGCAGTACCGGGGTATGGAAACTATTCAGTGATGTTTAAGGCACGGTAGTCGAGTCCTCTGAGATAGACAGCAGAAGAGGGTATGTGGGTAGAAGAAGATAAGACGGGGTTTTTATAATACACAGATTCTTCTGTTGTCGACTCTAGCTATCTCGCCATTGTCTCCCTCTTCCACTTCCAAAGTGCAACATGCCGTTGCCTCATCAAGGACGTTTGGTCACACGGAACACAGCGACATGGTCGAGACATGGCTACCGCAGAAGCATCAAGATGATATATGGATGGCTGATTGGGGAATTTAGAGTGAAAAGTGCACTTGGCTGGCCTCAGATGCAAAGTTTGATGAGGAGTTGTCGTTAAGACATGCAGCACAGGATGTACTAGATGAGACTCGTTGACCAACTATACCAGTCACTGGGATGTTGTTGCCGTTCAAGTGGGCCTCGCTCATCCTCTATGACGGTGCTTATGCACATATTGATGCCAGTGGTGCTACGAAGCCGGCCTTGGGCATTGATACAGATGGGATTGTCATGTTTGAAATTCCATTCCAGGCCAATCATCAACCACATTTCAACCCCCCAGGTTGCGCCTTGAAGCAGGCTGCCTTGGCATTGTTCAGCTGTGAAGCGGGGTAATCATACTCTCTAGATGTTAGTCAGCCCGTCTCACCTCACACCATCCAATACTGCCCACGTCAACCCACCACAGCAACCGGGTAGGTTCTCTAGGACCATTTGCTATTATCTCGCCTGCCCCCAACATATCGGCCAAACCGCTTGCTCATTTTTATCTCCGTTTCACTTCCAGGTACTAACTAGGATATATACATCCTGAGCACGACTTGCATTATGGCCGAAAAAGCACCATGCTCGGCAATCGAGAGTCTCCCTACGGAACTTCACCATCACATCCTCCGTCTAAGCCCCGACCCCCCTTCTCTCCGATCACTGGCATTGTCGTGCTCCGCCTTTTACAATGCCTTGACCGCCAATGAGAAAGCCACCACCACAGCCGTGCTATCGCGCCACATCCACCCCCAAGTCCAGCATGAGGCTGTCGTTGCACTAGCTGCCTCTCGACTGCCAGCCCGGGATCCTCTTGCACTCTCAACATTCGTCAAGGAAAAGCTCGCTATCAAAGACACAACCTCTTCCCAACTGGAATGGTCGTTGGCCGACGCACTACCCGCCTACCGCCTCTACACCCACGTCAGCTACTTTTCCCAGGCATTGTCCCGTCAGCTCCTTAGCCACCCTCCCTTCCAGACGGCCGATAGCAAGCACGACGGCAGTGGTGCCGATAACAGCACCGAAAAGTCGCTGCCAACACCATCAACCGCCGAGTTGCATCGCTTCGAACGCGCTTTGTACCGTTTTGAGATATGCTGCAGCCTCTACAGGCTATCCTCGTTAGAGGACGACAGATTCTGGGATTCGTGGCTCTCCAAACTCCCAAAGTTTGAGCTTGAGCAGCTCAGTTGCCTCAATGATCTCCTCACACACTTGATTGCACCTGGTAGGTTTGGCACCCGTCAACCCTCACAGCTTTGCCCTGGCAGACGTACTAAAATCTCTTGCAGCATTCAACGACCTCGCACAGCACGACGTCTCTTGGGGTTACTTTGGAGTGGACCTTGTCACCGACGAGAGCTCCCCACTAGTCCAGGGCGTCCTAAGCCGAGGCCTTGAGACGCTTCATGCCCTTGTCCAGGCTGAAACATATGACGAGCGTCGGTGCATTCTTCATCGCGGCGACAACCGCGAAGACGAGCCCGTCGGTGCGTCAGGCTTTCTCTACGAGCTGCTGGAGTGGACGCCCAGTGCTACTCCGATCACCAATTTCCCCATATCAGAAATGCCACCAGACGAAAAGGCTCGAGCCCTAGGCATCCCGACTTACCCCGACATTCCAGAAGACCCAGGACCTTCGAGGATATTCGAATTGGTGCATCGGGATAGCCAGGTTACTGAGTTGGTTGCGCAGCCGGAGTTTCGGAGCCATCAGCGATGGGGATACGTCTTCTGGGATGAGGCGAGACTGGAGAAGCTGGGCGTGTTGACACAGGACGGTCTGGCCAAGCTGACGGCACCTGCGGATCCGTTGAAAGCTTATCGAAAGCTGGAACATAGCCAACTACAGGCATCGAGGGTACGACGAAGCGAGATCTGGCGGCAAGGAGGATCTGGCTGGTGGAGTCAGGATGACGAGTCCAAGGTCGTCTGGCCGGAGAAGAAGAAGAGTGCTCAGAAGAAGCGGCCTCTGATGACGGCGAGGTCTGTTCAAAGTAGCAAAGATTTTCTTCGGGGCTTGAAAATCCCTGATGTGCGAGCGGGAAAGGCAGAAGGTTGATGGCCACGGCTGATGGACACCGTACCAGCTTCATGAGCGATAGGTTGTAGTCGAGAATGCAATCGATGATTTAAACAAGGCACTTTCGGCCGGAGGGCATGATGTTTCTAGCCACCACTCTGCTCGTATTAATACTATTATGGCTAGATAATAAGCCCGAGCTAATTAACTGGCTAACCGCTAGATTGCCTCGCCCTTCTTTTAATCCTGATCCTCGCGCCATCTGGTGGTAACACAGCCTCAGCCATCCAGACATTCGGCGGCCTCTTGCCTTCGTATTCTTTGGGGAACGCAATATCATAATTCCTCAACACATACGCAAGAATCATCTTGAGCTCGAAATCAATCAGGAACCGGCCAGGACAAGCGTGTTTTCCATGTCCAAAGGGGAGAAACTCGGGCGACGTCGACACCATGCTGACTAGAGGCACCTTTTCGTCGCGGCTGGCGGCAAGTTCGCGCATACGAGAGAAGCGGAAGGGGTCGAACTTGAGGGGATCTTCAATGGTTTCGTCGTCAGTTTGGGCGGGCTGTCCAAGGAACGAGATGATGAGGCCTTTCGGAAGTGGGATGCCGTCTTCGGTCGTGAAACCAGACGTCATGACCTTGCGGAAGTTGGCTCTTCCTCCGAAGGCGCCCAGACGGAGAGTCTCACGGCAGAGACTGTCGGCACGGGTCATTTGGTTAACGAGGGCCTTTGTCCACTGAGCATCCTCATCGGGACCGAGGATACGGTCGATCTCGTCGCGTAGAGTAGCGATGGTGTTGAACTCAGCGTCAGAGCCAAGCACATTAAGAATCAGGTTAGTAACTTGTATCTGCGTCTGATGCATTGAGCCAAAGTTATGAGCAATCAAGCGCCCAGTCATCACATCCATATCATGAATCTCATCTGGGCGTTCGCGCTGGCCGTATCGAAGCATCATCTGCAAGTGATCCTGAGGCTCGGGAAGACTAGGGTCGGCTTCCATGCGTCCCTTCCAGAGAGGAACGAACCATTTCTTGAGCTTGCGGAATTGTATGCCTGTTGGGATCCTGAGGAGGGTGCCGACGATGGGCTGTAGAACGAGAGGCAAGCCTCCAGTGAGACCAGCGTTTAGAATTAGAAGATCGTTGATCTTGAGGGATGTTTTGAGGTAGTCCTTGTTGCGGCCTTTATTCTGTCAGCAAGCTGATTGCACCGAGGAGGCAACAAACTTACACAACGGCAGCCCAACAGTAAACCGACTAGCAGCCTGCGCAACAATAATCTGAATCGTCGACCTAAGATCAATCTCTTTCCAATTCTCGGTATCCTTTCCAAACTGCTCGTCAAACACAGTCTTGAGCTCATTGTTCATGGCGTTGACAATGTTCTCCAGCACGCGGTTCAGATCGCTCTTGACAAGCATGCCCTGCCACGCGTCGACGGCAATCTCTTCATGTCCGAGACTCCATCTGATCTGGTTGACCTCTGCAAATGCCTTGGTGACGTTGAGGACTTCGTCGGGTTGGGAGAGGACCCATTTCATGGAGCTCTGGGGCAGGATGACCTCTTTTCGGAAACCGAAGCCGGGAATGACGACAGGTTTTCCCTTTTTGATGTACTGGGACCGACAATTAGTCGAGCCAATTTATCCGGGCGAGGATTGCACAAACGTCGTGATATGCCTCGCGAAAGAGCGCCTGGCAATCCGTGAGGTAGGCATACCTCGTCCGCAGGCTAAACCGATGAGCACCCTCAGGTTCGCGTATAAGCGGAATCCCCGGAGGATACGGAACATGAATGAGATTCTCAACAAAGTAAAGCACAAAAATGGTCACCAAAACCACCAAGACGATGCCCAGGGGGCTCGTCAAGCTAGGTAAGTGATCCAGCAGTAAAGGCGCCATAACAAAGATAACGAACCACAGACCCGCGGGGGACACGGCGACACCTTTATTTAAACGAGCGGTAGATACAAGAAGCCGCAGTTGACCCAGGGTCTTGGATAGTTAAGCGCCTTTCGGTCCATGCTCTCGCCTCGCTAAGACTAGCGCTTACTGGGGTGGTTTCTGATCTTGGTGGTGAAGTCTGGGCAGGCAAATCATGGTGCGCCTTTTTACTCGGCGTGAGATTTCGAATTGATCTGGCAGGGGAGGGTACCCGTGACGTGGAGTGGGTGGGTAGGAACTGAGCCCAGGAACAGGATAGTTACAAGGGAGAACGATACAAAGCGGGGACTTTTCTTACAAGTCAGCGAGAGGCGTTCCTCTTTCACCGTATGGTCTATGTCACTCTTCCATTTGAAGGCTTTGAGTGATCCATCATGGAGGACACTCGTGTCTTTGACATCCCACGTTCAGAGCAGGTCTCTTGGACTTCAATGACGATGAGGAGAGATAGACAACTAAAGAATAGGTACGGATCTGTTTGTCAGATCACATCATGTCAATGTCAAAATTGGGATCAATCAAGGGTTTATCTGCTGGTGAACTTTGCTTTCGACGGGAACGTCAAACAAAAGAGTTGATAAGCAACAGAAGACCAAACTACCTAGTCGCCAATGCCCTCCGCCACATAGCTAGGGAAAACAGAAATCTTCCCCACCAAATCTATCATTCTTACGGTCAATTAATGCATGCTTCCTTCTCAATTCGAAGTCATTCTAAACCAACATCTTTGTCCAGGGTAGCTCAACTGACAGCTGCCATTACATAATCAAGCGCCAAACACACAAGGGTATCCCTGCGCCACGCCACACAGAAAACCCACCAAATCAAACCTCAACGCCCCCAGCCCCCACACATGAAGAGAAAAAAAAAACTTTGGCTTGCAGATTCTTGCCGTCCAGCCGATATGTACTGCATTTTGAACGATTCAGTCAAAAACAGATTGAGCCCGGTTAGCTCAATCGGTAGAGCGTGAGACTCTTAGATTACCTTGGTAACACAAAAGAGAATCCCTCTTGAAACCAGGTGATGAGTACGCGATCTCAAGGTTGCGGGTTCGACCCCCGCATCGGGCTTTTCCTATAAACACACTCATCTTTTTTGTGCTCTTTTTGCTGCTTGCTTCTCCTTATTTGCTACTGTCCATTGTGCTGTTTTTAATGTTGTTTCTTCTTTCGTACCAAGTGATTGATTGCGTGGTTGCTTCCGTGGTTGTGCTACTCTTGTCCCGTGATACTCTCATGGCGGGGTCGCTTATCGGCTTATCATGGTGACCCTTAACTTGAACTCTACAACAGCCCCTCCATCATCACCTGCAGCACCACCTATAGAGCAACACTACAGAACTTCAGAATGTCAGACGAGAAACAATTCAAGCCGGCCCTCATTATTGTCGACTTCCAAGAGGACTTTTGCCCACCGGTGAGTTGCCTCTCTTTGTCTCTGTCACATGCTACCTACCTAGATGAGATGGTGAGGTGAGATTGAAGTCAACTAAGGAGCCCTCTCGTCCGTCAAGAATTGTAACTACACGGACCGTGATTTTTTCATTTTCTCGCAGAGAACATGACTTGAAAAAGTTGCGCATCTTACCCAAGCCCACCCGACAATGGGGAGCACCTCTGTCTACATCCCAGTTCCTTCACTCAGACAACCCAATCTCAACACGAAGCTGTGATAACACTCTCGACACACAATTTACCTCTCCCAAAATACCTTCACATTCATAAAGCTAACTCTCATAGAATGGCGCCCTTCCCGTCCCAGAAGGCCGTTCCATCGCCACCCCAATCAACACCCTAACAGCTCTCCCCTTCCCCCTCATCCTCGCAACAAAAGACTTTCACCCGCCAACACACATCTCCTTCGCATCCAACCACCCCTCCGCGGAACCCTACACATCTTCCACCGTTGTTGTCCATCCCCGCGACCCCTCGCGCACGTACAAGACGACGCTCTGGCCGACGCACTGCGTGCAGGGTACCAAGGGCGCGGAGCTGGTGCCGGAGCTGGATATTTCGAGGGTGCATGCTGTTATTGAGAAGGGGCAGGA
This sequence comes from Fusarium neocosmosporiellum, assembly GCA_006518225.1. NCBI lineage: Eukaryota > Fungi > Ascomycota > Sordariomycetes > Hypocreales > Nectriaceae > Fusarium > Fusarium neocosmosporiellum. The sequence continues at coordinate 4,632 of SSHR01001033.1, read as the reverse complement.
TGAGAGGGTCGAGATGTATAGTGCTTTTTATGATCCGTTTCGTTTGAGCGATAGTGGGTTGGCGGGCATGCTCAAGGAGCAGGAGGTTACTGATATTTACGTTGTTGGCCTTGCGGGTGATTATTGCGTCAAGGCTACAGCAGAGCATGCCGTTGACGAGGGTTATCAGACTTGGATTGTTGAAGAGGGTACAAGACCCGTCATGCAGGACACGTGGGAAGAGTGCAAGAGGGAGATGGAAAAGAAGGGCATCGAGTTCACCTCGATGGACGGCGACGCTGTTGCCAGAGTAAAGACATTCGCCTAAACATCAGATTGACAGGTACAAGGAGGATTAAAAATGCATTTTTAAAGCGGAATTCAATCCACTTGTTGTATCTCTTACGTGTAGTGTATGTATATGTACGCTTTGCGTGACCTTTCCAGAATGTCCCATAATGCGAAAACTCCATGCTGTGACCTTCACCAACCAAGACGATGTGCCCTACAGGCAACGTCTATGAATTTTGACACCAACCCACCATATGCTCCGTCAAACACTTCATCTTTACCTCTTCGACCTCTGGATGGCCGCTGCGCTCATCGATGTTGTTGAGGCAGAACGCTCCTGGGCATTGGTCATGGCCAGGGAAATCGGCGTCATGGGAGGAGCTGGAGTCGTGCTGCGAGAGGGAGCCGCACTTCGGTTGTGCTGCATGTGCGCTCGCACCAGGTGACCAGCGGCCAGAGCACTGCAAAGAGACAGCTCACCGGCGAGCACAGCCGCGGCAATGATGCGGGCCAAGCGTCGGGCATTGTCTCCAGGGTTTGTGGGGTGAGATCCCCTGACACCGAGGATATCGAGCATGGAGCCCTGAGGCTCAAGGATGGTACCACCACCCAGAGTTCCAACCTCAAGCGAGGGCATGGACACGGAAATTTGGAGGGCTCCGTTCAGGCTGTCACAGTTGGTTAGCATGATTCTGGTAATGGGCGACTAAAAAGACTTACTTCTTCATGATGGTGATACAGTTGGCACTCTCAACAACCTGAGCAGGGTCCTGACCAGTGGCAAGGAAGATGGCAGCCACCATGTTGGCAGCGTGAGCGTTGAATCCACCGACAGAACCAGCCATGGCCGAACCGACCAAGTTCTTGGTTACATTAAGCTCAACCAGAGAGTCGACATCACTCTTGAGAACACTGCGGACAACCTCACCAGGGATGATGGCCTCGGCAACAACTCCCTTGCCTCGGCCGTCAATCCAGTTCAGGGCCGCGGGCTTCTTGTCCGTGCAGTAGTTGCCTGACACGGAGATGATCTGCATATCGTCGAAGCCTCCATCCGTAGACATGACACTGAGGGCGTGCTCAACACCCTTGGAAATCATGTTCATACCCATGGCGTCACCGGTAGTCGTCTTGAATCGGATAAACAGGTTGGTACCGGCAAGCGCAGTCTTCATCGACTGAAGTCGGGCGAATCGGCTAGTAGAGTTGAAAGCCTTCTTCATCACGGTCTGGCCAGTTTCAGAGTCGAGCCAAAGCTTGGCGGCACCAGCACGCTCAAGAGTCTCGAAAGCAACACAAGGTCCACGAGTCATACCGTCGGCGGTGAGAACAGTAATGGCGCCGCCACCAGAGTTGATGGCCTTGCAACCTCGACTGGCACTGGCAACCAAGACACCTTCAGTCGTAGCCATGGGGATAAAGTAGCTCTGGCCATCAATGACAAGAGGTCCGGCAACACCGACAGGGAGGGGCATGTATCCAATGACGTTCTCGCAGCAAGCACCAAACACGCGCTCCCAGTTGTAGTTCTCGTAAGGCAGCTTGGATCGCTCGAGGGTGTGAGTCAGGTCGGTCGTGGCCTTGGTTCGGGAGATGATGGTACGTCGGATCTTGACGGCACGAGTAAAGTCGCCCAGAGTCTTTTCCAAAGCATAACCGGGGATTTTGCCGCGCATCGAAAGAGAGACAACCTCCTCGTCGTTCATCTCGCGCACTCGCTTCTCGGCCAAGAGCTTATCGAGCTCCTCGTTGCTTCGCTTGGATAGGCTGGCGGGTCGAGCCTTGGTCATGTGCAGGCCGTCAGCCTCATCGTCGGTAACGGCGGGGGTGCTGGGCTCGGTGCGCTGGGGAGTAGGAGGAACGTATTCGCCCAGAGGAAGGGTAGTCGAGCTGGTATCGTTGAACTGCTGCGCGCGCGCGAGCTCGTTTCGGTCAATGTGATGTTCGGGGTCATTGGGGTCCTTGATGCCCCAGCGGGCGACATTGAAGAGGTAACCGTTCAGGGCAACGCTGAGGGCAAGGGCGACGACAATCCACTTGGAGAGAACGGGATCCTCCAGACTCTTGAGCAGACCGCCAACCATGCGACCGCCGAGGCCATATCGCTGGAAGGGGTGGAATCCCTCCTCAACCTCAGGGCCGCTTCCGTTGAGAGAAGACGCCAGGGCGTAGTGGATGGAAGGGTACTCGAGCTCGTACTTGATGGGGGTGAGGACAGTGACGAGGGTGGGTCGGTTGTTGGCCTTGGCGTCAGCCAGGATGGCGTCCAGGCCGTTGGAGGCAACCTTGAAGGGGTCGACGGACAGGGGTGAAACAACTCCGCCAAAGCTGCTAGCCCAGGTACGGATATTAGACAGGGAGCTGGGGTTGCGGAATGGAATTGAGCCGAGGTTGACGGCGTTGACGAGGAGGAAGCCTAGGACCATTAGGACCTTGAACTTGGGAATGCTGCTGCTCTCGCGACCAAAGAGGGAAGAGTCCTTGGCGTTGCCATTGACACGGGGCCAGTCATCACTCTTGGCAACGTTCTCGGCAACACGGCGGCTGACGCCATCGTCCTCGAGAGCCATGCGCATGTCGACGTGGCGCTTGATGCGGTTGATCTCGAGCTTGATGCTGAGAATGGCAGTGTAGAAGGTGAAGAGCAGGATGCAGTCAAAGAACAGGATCCAGGCAGCAAGGAAGCAGAAATGCTGCAGACCACCCTGCACACCAGAGGCAGCGCCCAGGATAAGAATGACAATCTCGATGGCGTAGTCGAGCATAATCTCGAAGCCCTTGTCCTTGATGGCTGCCTGGACAGCGTACTGGATGACGTTTTGCATGGAGCGCTCGGGGGATCGCTTGCCAGACTTGGAGCTCTTGGCCTGCGTACGTCGGTGCTCAATGGCATGAGACATGACGGCGCGGGTCAGGACAATGTTCTTCTCGAAGCCAATAGTGACGACCAAGAAGGGAAGACCCTCAGACAGCAGAATAACGCTGATGGGGACACCTAGCTTGGTGGTAACAGCTAGACCGAAGAGGAAGGCAAAGACCGAGGAGAAGATGGTGCAAACGCCGAGCCAGAACTTGGAACCCATGCGGCGCATCGAGAGGAAGAGCGAGACAAAGGTCAGGTGCATGGCAATGTAGCCCAGGAGCATGATGACAATGTCGAGGGTCTCGGCGTTCTTGAGGAGATCGAGGAACTCGGTCCAGGTGTTGCTGGCCCACTGAACAATGCTGTTGCGGGTGTTGACCTTGGCAGCCTTCATGATCCAGGTCTTCTTCTCTCGGCCGTGCTCCGTCTCGGTCTCCTCCGAATCCTCATTGGGAATCTCCTGGGTGGCAGCAAGGAACTCGGGGCCCTCGGCGTAGGGGAGAGAGTAGGCGAGGATGCTGTCCTGGGAGTAGGTGGTAAAGGGGTTCTCGGTAGACGGAAGTTGCGTGATGGACAGGTTCTGAGGAACAGGAACGTGGTGAGATCGAGGCGCAGTGCTAGGCGAGTCGGTAGACAGAGTGTCGGGGAACACGAGAGTCAGGAGAGCGAGGTGGTCGGCATCGGCACCAGCAACGTCAACGTCTTGCTCGACGCCCTTCCACTTCCAGGCAGTCTCAGGGCCGGCGCGCAAGACGCGGCTACCCTCGACTAGGGAAGACCAATCGGCCTTGCCCACGCCGGTAGTGTCAACATCGACGTTGAAGAAGTTTTCTTGAAGAAAGCCGACGTATGAGGTGCTCGCAAGGACGGCGACAAGGACGACGGTATGGATGGGGTGGGAGCAGGCGAGTCGGGCGAGGTACTGGGCGATGGGCGTGAGGCGCTTGGAGGCCCAGGACGGCGTCGTCTTTTCGGTGACATGAGTCTCGCCGCGGAAGCGACGGGGGAGGAAGGAAGCCATGATGGTTTCGGAGTGATGGGAGGTGACTCGGCGATGTCGTCTACCACATTGAATGTCTCGTGCGTTTTGTGCTGGTTGGTCTAAGCGCAGGTGTAAGTCCGGGGTCAAGATGGACGGTCTGGGGCACGGCTAGATATTTGACGGAGCCATTGAGGACGTCCAGGAGGGCACATGATTGAACCGAGGCAACAGATGACGACAGGAGAGGAGGCTGAGGGGGATACTTACGCTGCTAGGGTGGGTGAGATCCTGAGGTGGACGAAAAGTTGACCGAGGCGGAGGCAGCACACAACGCTTCAACGTTTTCTGGGCGACTAAACGCGCAGGAGGGGCAAGGCGTTGAGGCCTGGGCCACAGAAAGCGGGCGATAAAAGGGACAAACAAAGCTAATTGCTGGTCCGTAGCCTACGCACCGAGAGAGAGCGAGACCAAGATGGAGGTGAAGGAGGATGAGGTTGTAGGAGGGATGGGGAGGGAA
>SSHR01001032.1:0-31343 GCA_006518225.1 Fusarium neocosmosporiellum | reverse complement strand
CGGTTGGCGGTTGCAATTTAGCGGTTGGCGGCGGGGGGGATCCTGAGAGGCTGGCGCAGGAGCCAGTGGAGGGCCTCTGTCTAGGTGATACTGGGCCTCTGGGGCTTCTTTATTAGGCGCTGGCGATGGGAGATGGGCTCTGGTTGGTGAAGAGAGTGGATGATGCTAAATCCGTCTCTGCGTGAGAAGAAAGAATGCAGCAGATGACACCTTTGTTGGCGACAGTTGATACAAAGAGAGCATACGGACAAAAGACTCACTCACACCTACTCCGTACCGTCCTGATGGCTGGTGGATGGATTTGGAGGGGAAAAGGGGATCAGACTCCGTACTGTGCGATACGGCGCTGAGTCGACACGGTACCACAAGGCGTAACCTTGGTGCATATGGTCCGTGCGACGAGTCCAAGGGACGTGCATTTCCTCTTCTTTTCCTTTTGGAGTCCTTTGGGCATTGAGCCCGGCCGGGCATGGCACTCCTGTGTCGCAGGTACGTACCTCTCTCTCTTTGAGTCTCTCTGCTCTGCTCTGTTTCAAATTAGCCCGAGCCTTCGCCATCCCCAAAGGGACTAACGTTAGCATTAGATCCTGGGATCACTCCCCGTCGTTCCCGGTGGGTCCCCGTTGAATGGGACATTGTAACGGATGGATGTACTACTTGGGTACCTGTTGCCGTGATGACTTGCTCATGACGAGGAGCTCCTTATCATGGACCCGGATGCTATAACACTTGAATCATGGCAGACTCACACCAACAAACACTTTCGAAACCATCTTTTACAATTATACTGGTGCAAACACATGATTCAACACAGGAAACAGTCACTGGTCAAGGACTCTCTCACCCATGCTCGTCATGATTCAGGGATCTACAGGGGTGGCCAAGACCAAAGCCGACGACACAAGAGACGGTCGCTCGTGCTTTAATGGCTTGCATCAAGGCGGGAGGGGGACGAGTTTCAACATCAACGGGCGGGCGGATGAAAAGGGTACATTTTGTTTCCTTTTTCCTCTTCTGATGTTCGTTCCCACCCGTTTGAGACGACTGATACGTCACCTGAACTCTGTCTGCTCTTCAATGCTTGGCTTCCAAATAGTCGTTCAATAACCACTGAACCGTCTTGACGGGGAACAACAAGAACAACAGCCGGTCGATGCGGCTGGCGGGTCTCCAAACTTGAGCCCGTCCGGCGAGGCGCTTGCACACCGTCCTCTATCCGCTGCCACAACGGAGCACCATCACAAGGATACAGAGGGGTTCTTGAAGAGCACCGACAAGTTGACGCCCAAGGAGGGGAAAAGACGAGGGGGGGACCCTTGACACGGATAGCCCCTGAATCCGTCGGAGCGGGTGGTGTGGTTCTTGTTTCGATGGCCGTCGATTCGTTCCTTTTGGTCCACCCTCCCACCTAGGACGAGACGTTCCAGAAGGGCGCGCATGAATGTGCAGCGCAAGACGGGCATGGGAGAGCAAGCATCTGGCGGGAACAGAGAGAGATTTACGGGCAAAGAGGCAGGCTGCATGAAGGCATTGGCTTGACAGGCCGCGAGACTGGCTTTGACAGGCTCCAGCAAGAGGCTCGGTGCAGCTGCGTTTCTTGAGAATCTACAACCATGCGAGGGCCTCTCGTCTGAGCTCAATATCCCGTCCAACCCTGCGCTCATCGCGTCGTCGTGGCGGCTAACGCCCCTCCACGCAGCCAACGGAGCGCCCAATCATCAACGCCCAGGCCATATCAGATGGGTTGATGGAAGATGTGGCTTTTTTCCTCAGCCCAGGATTCACCTCAGATCATCGCTTGGTAAACGCACCTGCCCGGTATGTATTCCGTTATCGCCAGCTTCAGCTTTTCCTTTGTGCGACCGCGGAAATGGGAGAAAAAGACCCCTTTGATGGGTTACCAGCACGTTGAAGGCCGCTACGACACGAATAGCCTAGTCCTCAATCAAGCCTCTTCTCCAAAGCATCCCGGCGATCCAATCTCCTGCTAGCTCTCCCCCTCCCCTGACATCATCTCTCGAGAGCTCAATCTCCAAAGGCTCAGGGGGAGGCGCTCGCTAGCCCCCAGAGAAGGTTTCATGGAACCTTCGATTGCAGCGACCGGCTCTTTTCTGCCTCTCTGTGATGGAAATTGCCCATCCGTTCCTTCGGGGCTAGATACCGCAGAGGTTGCAACAGGAGGAGAGCATCCTTGTGTGTAAATGCGTTCTGAAACACCCGGCTCCATGCACAGGCCGCATCAAATCGCACAAGGTTTGTGAATCGCGTCTTCAATACATGGTCTTTTTTCATGAAAGCTGAACAAAGAAGACGCATTACCGTCCTGCTGGTAAGAGGGAGAGGTCCGTCCCGGGTGCCGAGTGATCGACCTCTTTCAACCCCCTTTGAGAAGGCCTCAAGCTGAAACACGCAGACAAAGGAAAAAACGCAACTCAGGACGAAAAAGAAATGCCGCGTTCCTTGCTTCGAATGCCTCGCCTCGGCCGCAGGCTTCACACGCAACGATGATCTTCAATCCCAGTTCTCCGCTTCCCATCCATCGCTTCGGGGAATTACCCGCAGTACTAGGCCAGACATCGTAAAGGATCCGCACGTCTCCTCAATGCTTGTCAATGCCCGAGAAGCGAAGTGCTGGACCTGACCTTCAGCAGGGGACCTGCAAATCTCCTGCGTCGTATCGGCCATCGCCCGTCATGCTGTGCAACTCTCGACTATTGAGCTCAATAAGCAGCCTGCCTACAGCTCGTATTCTTACCACTGCAACTCTGACGACGTGATTGCTTGGCCTTCAGAGTCAAAGTTGAGGAGCATCTCAATGTCATGGTTTTGGCTCGACGCGGCGTCGATCGTGAGACAAGGTGCCATCCCAACTCCGGCAGACGCGACCCAGAGACGTGGCATGAGCGCAGAGCAGGCCTTGATTGGGAAATGCTTCCGTTCAGCAAACTAATTAAACTCTTGGGTCGAGGATGCTGGCTTTCCTTGGTATCGGAGATGCGCATCCACACTTTGGTGGCCCAGCCTTATGGGTTTCACGTTACGTACTTGCGGGCGTATTTCCAGTCAACCCGGAGGCTAGTAGTCACTGCCGAGGGAATGTTGGTTCATGGATGTGTCAATTCATTGTGTTTAGGTGGTTCTTGGTGGTCAATTGGGGGGGATCGTCTGGTGATCAAGTCCGCACTTGTTGACTCAGAAGTCCTGGACCAACGCTGTCTCAACTGCTCGAAGCGTGAGTCAAGACTCACGTGCGACAACTCGGCCGAGTGCCGCCATGACCTAGTACCTTACATGTTGAAGTGCCGCAGCCATTAAGAAGTCCTCCTGTTTTCGCCTGGTACCTTGACCACGAGCCAACAATAAGAGTGGCCCGTTGGGCATAATTGAGAAAGATAGGTGAGCCCCAATCCTTCCATCCCAGCTCATATGTCCTGCCATTCCATAGATACTCGTCACATGGCCATCGGCAATTCTTTATGGCGTATACTCGGCATAATGCGACTGGCATCCTGCCAGCCGACCCATGAAGACAAGACATCCCATCAACGAGTATGTCACAGCTCTCTGAACCGTTCCTTGAACACGTTTCCCCAGAAAGCTGGGTCCCTTCCAAAACACAGGGTAGTTATCGTGTGCCCAAGCCACGACCATGATGGAAAACAGCATTCCCACTGTCCCCGTTACAGTATCCTTCTTGTCCTTGAGCAGACTCAGTATATTGCGAAAGAAGATCTCCTTGTCGCCGTCTGCTGGCTCAGTCCATTCCCGAACGACAAGGTCCATGTCCTTGCCTGCCTTGCCTTGCTCTGTATTGTCTGCGCGCATGTACTGGTGGACTGTATACCGGGGTATCGTGATCACACCGTCGTCCTTAGTGAATACGGCTGTGCGATCACCGAGTGTCACAAGCGCATAGCCTTCCACGACTTGTAGATACTCGGTGTGTGTCTCATGCCAGTGCAGACCCGTGCCGGGGATGTCATCACCCGTCCGGAAAACGATGGTGACGACGGTTGAAGTGGAGGATTTCGGGCCAAAGTCGATGCCTCCAAACGGGATGAAGATGCTATCCCAATCACGTGTGTTTGCGCGAGCCATGTTGAGTGGGTGGCTATCATGCGAAGACGTTGAAAGCTCAGGTATATAATCGAGATCAACACGGTTTGCTTTTAAATGTAAGCATATCAGTCAATAACCGATCAAGGTAATGAATGCGGCTTTTTAAGTATATAGCCTCAAGCCAATCCTCCCGTCTTATTCCTTCAGCTTTGGCTGCTTCTCGGCGACTTTTATCATGGCGCGGGGTCGATTATCCCGATTTCCGTGTCCGTGTCTTGCCAAGACAACGAAAAACCGAGTCCGAACGGAAACAAAGACGCCATGATGGTCTAGAATAGGCATCTCTTCTAATTTTGAGTGAACATTTATTAATAGTGAAATAATGATTATTGACTACTGACGCGAGAGGGTGTGAGCCCACCTTTCGTCAACTTGCTGAATGGTGGTTTTGATCTTGTGCATGATCCTCTGGCAGCATTTTCCGGGAGGGCTAGGCAAATGTTACTTACATCAGGATGAAGCCCATGGCACACCATCTTGAAATCTGCATTCTCGCCCTCATTAAATTGCGATGATTGAAGTACCTGCCCACGGCCGAAGCCTCAACATGGTGTAGGCATGGTGTAGGGTATGTTGCTTTGAGCGAGCAATGGTCAAACCTTTTCTTCAGGAGCTAATTATCTTCAAAAACTCCCAAACAAGGGAAGGTATTTAATAATAAACTCCTAATAACGTCTTTGTGCCATTTTGAACGTCTGACCGGCTTGCGCTTTAGAGAGTGGCGTGTTGTTTTTGTCCCTTCTCGTGACAGCGCCAGACAAGCATTGAAGCATCCATCCAATGTGCGATGTTATGCTCAACTATAAGATACGTCAAGGCGAAGGGCTTGTTTTTCCAACAGCATCCTTTGGATCACAAACTCATTGCGAGAGATGTTGGCAAAGCGCACTTGCATTACTTGGATTCCATTTAACATAATAACCATATTGAAGCCTGCCTTCGCGTACAAGACGCATTAGAAACATGAATTGCTGCTGGAGTATAGGTTTATCTAACTGCCCACAAGGGTCAAGAAACAAACGAGGCACCTAGGTAGCATTCTCTTTCCTCTTTATAAATGATATGGGTTTCGTAAGAAGGGTGCTTATTTTAATTTTATTAATAGTTGGATAGACACTCCTTACCTAGGGGCTTGGTATCTGGAGGGTCTTTTGTGCCTTGTCTTGTAGGTTTATTCTATTTTTATTACTTACTTTGCAGACAGGCGTGTTAGCACCTTGATATACCCGTATGAATTCCTTCCTCCCCTTGACCCTGAATGGGATAAAAGTGGCTGGGGCCAGGTGCCTAGCTCTGAACGTGCCGTTGTACGAGCTGGCAATGGGGACAGGACCTTGGGCAATGAGCCTCATGTTGGCACAGTATCGTCCTTGTGCATCCATGGATGTCGATCAAAAACATCTGGCAAAGTGGCCTCTGCTTCGGAAATGACGTAGACTCTTTGTCGAGCTTGGGCCTCCTGTCTTGAAGTTGGTCTTCTGGCAACAAGGCAACAGAGAAATCGTGCTGCCGCCGTCAAGGTGAACACCTCCACACCAGAGAGAATTGGCTCGATGAATCGGCCTGACCGTGGATGATGATACTTCTTACCATATGGATGCCTCCAACGACGCTTCCCGCGACGATGTGTCCACGACTACGCCAACTGCTGTGACCAGGACCACAGCTCAGCAGCCATTTTAGCCAAGGTAGTCTGCAATTCTCATTTTACACTTACTGCTTGTGCTGCCGCCCTCATCACTCTGGACTGCTTCGTCACGAAAGGGTCTTTCTCTGTTGTCATCTAGTGAGTTCTCTGAGCATATGGCCCAAGCTACGCGGTGTTGGGTTTCGATGCCGTCATGTAGTGATAACCGTGTCTTTTGCTGTTATGGCCGATAGCCTCTTTTTGAGACGTCATTGATGACAAGAAGAATGTGTGCATCAGGACTTGCTGGGGATGAGACTGCTTGGGGTTCAGAAGACTAACCCAAGCTTCTTGGGGGAATCGTTAAACACGTTGAGGTGAACTCCACGATACTTGTTGTGAGCTAGCTAGAATATTAGCAAGATCGGTTTGTTGTGCATTCCGCCCAACCAACACTTTCTAGACGGGCTAGCATGCTTGATATCCACAGAGGCTCGCGAAAAGGGTCTCATTAGATACTGTATCCGTGTGATGCAGGGGCCATTAAACTCCAACCCATCTACTGCAGTTTTGAACCCTGCCTGTCATCTTTGGTTTGGCGGTCGGTAATAACGGCTTGGCGTTCTTGGTAATATATTGACGGTCCTTGACGCCGGGAGCCGTGGAGGGTAATAATTGCGCGCTGCTGCGTATCGGTCTCGTGGGGGCAATGAGGCGCTTGAGCTTGATCGTGGAGGGGATAGCTCTCTTCGTCTTTTTGAGTTGGTACTGTGGGTAATCATGATGGCAGGGTAAATTTCTTTGAGCTCGATGTGGTGTCCTAGGGGATCACGGTGTGGTGGGGATAAACTTGGGAGATGTGTCGAGAAAAGTATCATCTCGGGTCGCGCCTGAATAGTCATGTGTAACAGTCTAATTGGAAACGCCGTGGCTTTGCTTGCTGGCTCACAGTTGTGTGACCAAGGCGCCGGCATCATTCCTGAGGGAGCTGAGCTCATGTGTGACGGGAAATTGAAATAGGTGCTTGTTGAATGGGTTTCCAGTCTGGGATGATAGAGCGAGGTCTAACCCTAGATGAGAGTCTGGACGAGGAAACAACTGATGGAGCTGTATCTGTGGCCAAGAAGCGTGATGGCCGTTTTGAATTTGACGTTAAAAAGGCGAAGATTTCTAACTATTAGAAGTGAGATTGGTTCAAATATAAGGGGCAAGCACAACGAGTTTACATCGAGAAACTTGCGATGCTGCAGTCTGCTAGTCAGCCAAGTTTGGTTCTACCAGAAAAGCTTGGCCGCCTCGACAATCAAGAGTGATGCGAAAAGTTGGTTGTCGGGAATGCATAGCCGTGTTGATACTGGTGCAATTCCTCACTGAGTCATGGTAAAGGAGACACTCAGAGAGGGGTGCAACTGGTACAACTTGCAAGAACGTTGCTTTTGCCTCTGGGTACTGCTCTGCTTCAATTGTAATTCAAAGAGCCCTCTCTGAAGCTCATATAGCGATTGGATATGGTCAATATAAAGTGTAAATAACAAGGCCGTTGAGTTAGTTGTGTTCTGGGTTTGGTTCTTGTTAGGCCGGCAAGAGACCTTAGAAAATCTGGCAAGGCTGAGATCGTTAGAGGATTGGATGTTCCGTTGTGGGTGAAGAGGTGCTCGGATCGAGCAAAAAACGAGATACTAGTAGAAAGGAATCCGTTCAAGCTCCCATAAGGGTAGCAGTGAAAAATAAGACTTGTCATTGTTGGAATGCATAGCTACCCCTGCTGTTTATGAGCCGGATGTTGGCGGTAAACACACCCATATCTCATTGCCGACTCTCTAATCTTTCCATATCAACCGTCTCGCCTCGAGTCAACATCTTTACTTTCCTCCGGCGAGCACAGCATCTCATAGTCCCTAGTATGGTGGTTGCGAACCAGAGGAGCATGCTGATCAAGTTTATCCAAACCGCAGCCTTCATCCTGCTCTCTGATGCAAAATATTTTGCGTCATTCAAGGGAGCGCCGTCGCCTAGGAACTGGGACGCAAAGACACCGAATTGCGCTAACCACAGGACCGATAGCATCCCGTCCAGTACCGTCCAGCCGCAGCTTGTGGCCGTGAAGAAGAGGTGTATGATGCAGACGATCATGGAGACGCCGGCGACGAATTCTGCATAGATCCACCTAGAATCTGCTTCCAAGTGTTTCGAGGTCGCTTTTTGTAGGTCGAGTCCGTATAGTATTGCGACGACGAGGGCGAAGAGGCATTGCAGGGCTCGGAAGAGAGCGCGGGAGATGAGGCCTGTCAAGCCCATATTCTCCCAATAGTCGGCGATTTTTGGAGACGGCATCGATATTGAGAGGTCGTTTGCTGGGGAGAGTACAGGGGGAAGGCTCGCCGTAAAAAAGAAGAACGAAATAGATGGATGTGAGCTGAGGTGAAGGATTTGCTCTCTGGCCTTGCTTCTCTGTCTGCTCCCTACTCCTTTTAATCCTAGCTCTCCACACCATTACGCCGATCCAAAGCTTCTTTGGTCTAAATGAGAAGTTCCGCCAAGTCCGCTCGGCACAACCGGGCTGACGAAGTCATTCTGTCCGTGGCAAGGGGATACAAGGGCCCGCAAGGCTATAACCAGCGGTGTTTGGTATGCCGCCCCGGGAACAGGGGTTGCGACTCACAATACGAAAACTCCTTAGGATGTCATTGGAAGACACTGATCGTACGCACACCCATTCATTACGCGGCCCACGTCTCGGCCATGGTTATTTCTATCGTTGGCTCGGAACTGAGCGCCATGAAAAGTGGACTTGTGGGTAGAAGGGTCGGTGTTTAGCCAGTGTTTGGATTTTCGCTTTCTTTCCGAGGCATCCTTGTTTAGAGTTGAGCTAATGGTCGATCTAGCAGGGGATCATGATTCAGACTCGTACAGTTGCTTCGGCCATTTCGGCGGTGGTACCTGTCCTGGTCGCGCCCTTATGAAACCCTGTGATTCTTTTATATGACTGGAATGATGTCGGGAAGGATTAATACATACCGAGCAAGCTGATTTGATCTGCTTGTCTGAGGTCAACTTTGTGTGTTCCAGACGCTTCACCCATATGACAGACAGAGATGGCATCCACGAACGATGGTATTGATCAGCTCAATGAGACCAGAACAGCTGCAATTGATGCATCCACAAGAGGTAGCGGTGCAAAACTGACTTGAATAGTGTGAAAGGCTGACTAGGAATCCTAGATGACGGCCGAATCGATATCGAGATACCCACGACCCTGAGCCGGCGACTCTCCAAACTGCCAAATTTCGAGGAACTTGACACAACCCCCGGGTTGGCTTCGCCGGCATACCAGCAATACGAGAGCCGAGATCGTTCCGTCATCGCTCTCAACATCGTCATCCAGGTCATTGGAAGTCGTGGCGATGTTCAACCATTCATTGCGCTGGCGCACGAGTTGCAGAAACATGGTCACAGAATTCGACTGGCCACCCACGATATCTTCGAGACCTTCGTTCAATCCTCCAACATAGAGTTCTATCCCGTGGGAGGCGATCCCTCCCAGCTCATGGCATACATGGTCAAGAACCCCGGGCTCATCCCGAGCATCGACAGCCTTCGGGCTGGAGATATCCACACCAAGAGGAAGATGATTGCTCAGATGCTCGATGGGTTCTGGGACTCGTGCATAATGCCTGATCCCAAGACGGGCGACCCATTTGTGGCAGATGCCATTATTGCGAACCCGCCTAGCTTTGCGCATGTTCATTGCGCTGAGGCACTTGGTGTTCCTCTGCACATGATGTTCACTATGCCTTGGACCAGCACAGGAGCTTTCCCCCATCCATTGGCGAATATCAATGACCCAAGCACTGGCAAAGAACGTGAAGTTGCAAATTACTTGTCGTATAGCGTGGTGGAGTTTCTGACATGGCAAGGGTAACTTACTGATCAAATCTCATTCTTCTGGAATCGAAGACTGACTGAAGAGTGTAGGCTCGGGGACCTGGTTAACCATTGGCGAGAGGCAAGACTCGGCCTCGAGCATGTTCCTATGAATGAAGGCCCTAGACTGCTCAAGTCTCTGGAAGTGCCGTTTACATACTGCTGGTCTCCAGCTCTGATCCCCAAGCCGAGAGAATGGGGTCACAACATAAGTAGGTGTCGTACAACCGGGCACATGATGTACGACTGTCCTAACAGATGATATAGGTATCTCTGGCTTCTTTTTCCGACAACCCCCCTCATACCAATCCTCCGAAGACCTCGAGGCCTTCCTAAAAGGCGAACCGAAGCCTATCTACGTCGGATTCGGAAGCATTGTCGTCGATGACCCAGCCCGCCTGATGGTCATGGTGCTAAAGGCGATCAAAACAGCCGGAGTCAGGGCCATAATATCTCAGGGGTGGAGCAAACTCGAGGGTGACGATGACCCCAATATCTTCTATGTCGGGGATTGTCCCCATGAATACCTGTTCCAGCAGGTCTCTGTTGTTGTTCACCATGGCGGCGCTGGAACAACGGCCTGCGGGCTGTTTTACGGTCGACCGACGGTGATCGTCCCGTTCTTTGGAGAGTACGTGAATGATGACTGCTTGAATTAGTCCTGATACATTGCTGACTTGCTGACTCTCAATAGTCAACCCTTCTGGGGTCAAATGGTAGCCAACACTGGCGCTGGCCCGCATCCAATACCCTACTCATCCCTGACATCCAGAAATCTCACTGAGGCTATTGCGCATGCATTGACACCAGATGTTGCGGTCGCAGCTCAAAAGATGTCTGAAGGTATGAAGGCAGAGTCGGGAGTCCAGGCCGCGGTCCAGCACTTTCACTCCAATTTGCCCGTCGAGCCACAACGGTGTGATCTGTTCCCAGAGCTTCCGGCGTCCTGGTCTTATAAAGGAAAACGACACAAAGTCTTGTTGTCAAAGAGGGCGGAGCGGATCCTAACTGGAGCGAACAAACTCGAACGGAGCAGGTTGAAATTGTCAGTAGACCCAACCTTTAAGAAGCTATTGCTGACATCTTTCCCATCAGCCATCAACCCAAGCCCATATTTATCGAAAGCAGACGCTGGGATCCGTTCACGGCTGTCGGATCAGCATCGATGGAGGTTGCTGCTTCGATGGCCGATGCAACAGCGGGAGTGTTTGTGAAACCCTACGAGACTATTAAGGAGCACCAAACACGAACGAAAACCTCACTCGAAAGCGGCTCAAGCCAAGCTCGGTCGCAGAGCGATTCCGCAAGCCTCAACGAATCTGGGGTTGCGAGGAGAGCAGTTGGAACCTCGACCAAGAGTCTGGGGAAACTGGCAGTTACTTCGGCAAAGGGCATATTTGTCGACATTCCCATAGCGGTCACTGATGGGCTACGTGCTGTACCTAACCTCTATGGGGAGGACGTGCGACCCAGAGATCACATCACCGGCTTCAGGACTGGTGCCATGGTCGCTGGTAAGAACTTTTATCACGGCATCTTTGAGGCCTTGACGGACATCGCTGTGTACACATACCACGGCAAGCGTCAAGAAAATGCATTGGGGGCTGCAAAGGGCCTGGGAAAGGGTGCATTGAGCTTGGTCACCAAGACAACCGCCGCGACCATCGGGCTGGTTGCGTATCCAGCTCAGGGCATACACCGAAGCATCCGAGCTGCAGTCGTAACCTCGACACCCAAGGCTATTGAGGCAGCTATGCGCATTGAGGGAGATTGGCTGCTCAAGAAGAAGCCAGTGTCCGAAGAGGAAACTCGTTGCGCCGTTGCTGACTTTGAGACGTTGCGGAATTCGAAACTTGCCAAGGTGGTGTAAAGGTAAACAGGTAGCTGTAAATCATTCTTGTATGAATATATTTTAGTTTGATAGGCTTGTAATCTGTTCTCTAGATCTTATATAAACTCTAACTAAATGCGAGCATGAATTTTTGACACTTTTCCTACCACGTTCGTCGGCCATTCCATCAATGTACAGAGCTCATCCCGCAGCATTGCCTTTATGGCCTCGATGAGATGTTCTGACCAACCCTCTAGAAACCAGCACTCTTCAAGTGTTGCTATTAAAGGGGCGTAGTATGCAAAGATGAGCAAGGCTGGTGGCTCCTGTCGCTTGAGAGCTGCGATGAATGCCTCTTGTAGACGATACAGCCAGCCAAGTATGAGCTGGTTAGTTGAAGGGGTTTTGCACACGCCCTTTTCACTGCCGTAGTTGGCCTCGTATATTGAGGAAAGAGATGAGAGAGCGTGATCGTAGATGGTCATGTTGATACTCGCGTTGGTTGTCAGCCATTGTCGCAGCCTGGCAAAGGGCTCCACCCAGTCAATGTGCGGATGCGTAGAACTCTCGACCTCTTCGTCTGGCCCGGATTCTGCAAGAGGTTCTAAGAGTCCTGAGAAGAGAGTGGCAGGGTCCACAGTCTGTCTGATCAACCGCACGCCGTGTATCAATGGTAGCTGGTGAAGCGTGGTCTCATCTCCAACCTTGCAGACGAGCAGATCCTTAGGCGACGTCGGGCCGGCAGCAAAGGCACAGTATGATACAAGCGTTGCCGCAGCGTAGAGTGCGCCACAGTTTTCCTCTGTGATGTTGGAGAGCGTCTCGTTGAGCTCTTTGAGGCCTGCTTCCGAGTGTTGGGTGGCTATTGAGCGATGCCGAGCTCGAGTATCGGACCCGGCTGGCTCCAAGTAGGCGAGATGGAATGCAGATAGGGCGTAGATGAGATGCAGCACGAAGTGATGAGAGAAGCCTATCCTGGGGACGTTGTTTCTCCAAAAAAGGCCTATGCTGTCTTCGGGTTTGGAGAGAGTGCCGGCAGTGTGATGAACAAAGTGCAACATCAAATCAGCATCGACGATGTTCAGTGAGCAGGCTTCCGAGTTGGCTGGAGGAGAAGCCGAAGAGGTGGTCGAAGCGTTTGAAGTTGGCGATCCCGGGGCTGTTGCCTCTCTGAGAGCGTTGCCGAGGGCAGCCCAGTCTTTGCGCGGACGGCCCGGGCCTCGATGAGGCGAATTCTTCTGGATGGCCTCCAGCTCGTCAGACAGGGCCTTTGGTATTGGGCCGTAGGTGGGAGGAGACTGAGGGTCGAAGCTACAGGGGACATTGAACCGCATGCAGTTGAAGCACATGGGCTTTGTCTCGTCGCACTGCCTTGTTTAGTGACTGGGGAGGGAATGATAAGACGTGAAGGTCACCTTGACTTTACGCTTCTTACAGTTGAGGCAGCCATTTCGTGACTTGCGATGAGGTCGCCGGTGCTGACGGCCGAGTGCCGAGTTGGATGTGGGCTGCATCGTCTTGTGTTTTAGCCGCCGATGAACAAGGGCTGTTGCTAGCAGTGCCTTGGAGTAACTTTGATGCATTCAAGATGTTGAAATGAAAGTAGATGAAAGAACCATCATCCATGAGCGTCGAGATGCTGCCAAATAGATAATGAGCCACAGTGACACGCACGCAATCGAGGATCGCATCTTGGCGGCCGGAACATGCGGAACAGGAAGCATCGGATCTGACATGAGAATTTCGTATTCCGGGATACGAGAATTATGCAACCGCTCCGAGGGCCGCCCGCGTCGAATCAGAGGCTCTCGCTGAGCTGAAGGATTCCATTATTTACCTTGTCCTCTCCCTGTCGAGTGATTGCCCACATCCCGGGGATTTATCATCCAACGTGACGGGTGGCTTCTTCGGCTCAGGGGGTGAGGGCTATCCGAGCGAAAATTATTTGATTGGCGCATGACATACGAGGGTGTACGGCCACCCACATGTTAGTAGGTGCCAAACACCAAGACAGTACGGTCGGGCCTTGTCTCTCGTATTGCGGACAACGTAGCCACAGCTATACGCGTTCTTCGGTTGTAATTGTAAGTTCCTTCAGTAGATGTAGCTATCAAAGGTGTCTCGTAGCAAGTAGCTTTGTGGGCCTTGCTCATTATTTATGAGGCAAGATAGGGAATAAGTAACCCAGGGAGGAAGCAAGAAACCTGCACTCTCCATGACGATGGACAGCAAATAAGACAGAGAAAAGAAAGCATAAAGAACATGGAAGAACTAGTAAAGCTTAAGCAAGATGAAGAACTGAACCAGATGGGGGCCTAGGAGCAGAGACAGGTTGGCCTTTGGGGGACGGCAACAGCTTCAACATCAAGGTCTTCGCCCAAAATTCTATTTATAATCGCCCCTTCGCTTCTCCTTGCGCTTGGGATCACATGAAGTCTTACACTTGGGGCATTCAAACTCATGCTCAGAGATATAGACGCGGATAAGGCATCGCGGGCACCGCCACCAATTGGTAGGATAGTATCGACCCTCGAGCCACTCTTCGCTCACAGTAGCGCCACGCTTCTGGATATCCTCGCGATGATATTCGCGCAAGTGGTCGCGGAAGTGGTCGCGACGACGGAAAGGTTCGCGGGAGCGGGTGCATCGTGGGTAGTCGCAAAAGTATGCCTCCTTAGTCGAATCGCGATTATGAGCGTTCCTGTAGTGGCGCTGAAGATCGGCAGTGCGCTTGAAGGGCTTAGCAATGCAGCCAGGGTGAAGGCAGAGAAAGGCATCATCATGTGAGTACAGATTCGTGGTCTGGCTTGACTCTGCCAAGTTCTGGTGTGTTTGCGTGGTGGAGTATGGATCCAGGCCCGAATACATGCTCGATTCCTCTGCTGGTAGAAGCGGATCTGGGTAGAAAGAAGCGGACTCATAGTAGCTGGAGGAACTCGACGCTTGGGGTGTTGCCATGGTGTAGTATGAAGAATAATCGTCACCAGCCTGGTAGGTGTCATGATGATCGGGGCTGTGCTGGTAGGCGGGGTCGTCCTGATAGCCGGCATACTGGTTGGAGGGGGAGTCGTATTGGGATGGGCTGTCCAGGTAGCCTTCTCGATTGTGTCTAGCTTCGTGAGCTCTAGTTCCTGGTCAGCGACGTGTTCTGCACAGCAGTCGTGTAATGCCTCATCTCAGGTGCGCCTGAGATGGGTGGCGCGGTCGTTGTGATTTGACTTACTGGAGTTCCTCGACCGTCTCGAACCGCCGGGGATTCTCGGGGCTGCACTTGCACCAGAAGGATACTGGCCGGTTGATTTCTTCAGGAACTTCGGCAGACTTCCCAGTGCGTGTCCTCGAGACAGTCTCAGAGTCATCAGCTCGCTTGGAATCGCCGTCATCTTGCGCCGCGGTTGACATAGTCCTTGCCTCTGCTGGCCTTGATTCTTCTTCTTCAGTAGCTTTCATCTCGCTTCCCCTCGTGTTTTGTTCTACGCGCCCAGCCGGCGCTGGTGGGGATTCATCGTCGAAGGGTGATGCGCGGCGCGGCGTCCTCCATGGATGATGACGTTCTTCATCAGTCTCTTCATCGTCAGTGGCCCACTTTCCAGGTACCCTCAGCCGCTCAAGTTCGGGGGTATCTATTTGGTGCTTCCACTGCTCTGACACCGGGGGCTCCCCGCGTTTCTCACGGATCGATTTCGTGTGCTCCCACATCCGGTCTTGTTCCCATTCAGGCACCCAGCGCTTGACCAGGACATACTCAGGATCCGGATCGAGGTCGAAGTCAACGCTAAACGTCCGCAGTGTCTCAATAGACAGGTGTTTGCGAGACATGCGCGTGAAGGTCGGCCGAGCATCCTGCGCAGCCGGGCCCGCCTCGTCGATGGAGTCAACGAAACTGATTGGGTCCTGCTTCCCCGTTATCATCTTTACCAAGGGGAGCCAGGCCTGTTCCGGCATCTTCTCGAAAGCTTTCCCCCATTGTATTTTATCATCTACCTCGCTTGGTCCTAATTCCCCCTGAGTTCTGGAGGAAGCTTCAGGAATATCGGCGCCCACTGATCTGGCATCCAACTCAGATGCTTCATCATTCTGCTCGTCACTTTCGACGTCGTCCTCCGGTATCCCGTCCTCGGTGTTTGGAAGAGCGAACAGAGCGAGCTGCTCTAGGTGTCGCCCAACGTGCTGATATAGGAATTCAACCCGGAAACGATGTGTCCACAAAGAGGACATTCCTCAGAAACATCATCTGATACGGATACCTCACCACGTGCTACTAAGGTGATGAGATGCTCGTCACTTGCGTTTGGTAGGTGCTGATGGCGTATGTGATCCCCGAGTTCCGCTGCGGACGGCAACATGCCCCCGCACTTGAAGGGGCAGGACCATGTCCGCCAGTGATACTGTGAGATATGACGTTGCCATCGATGGCGTCGATCAAAGTCGGTGTTTGACTCGGCACACCGTGAGAAGAGACAAGTGTACGGCCGTAGATCTCCAAAAACATGACGCCTATGAGAAGCGTTAGATGTGAACAGAACGGGGACAAAATGAACCCACTTCCATGCTCCTCGGGTGCTGGCAGATATCATTCTGTAGCAAAATGGACACTCAAAAGCGTCCTTCCCTGCCTCGGGTGGTGGAGGAGGAACCTTGAGTGGAGGAGCTGGCTTCATCTGGCCATCCTCCTGCATTAAAAAGCCAGCCGAGGTAGCATACGATGTCTCCGACATGGCCATATCGGATCGGTTGTCTTCATCAATCACTGAGGCTCCCTTGAAGTGTTCCGGAAGCGATGATGCCACGGTTTTGGGGACAATCTCCGTCCGGCTCGTGTCCTTGTTGGCCTCCTCGGCCTCCTCATCTAGGCCTGCAGCCAACTTGGCATGGTGTGCCTCGCGATATTTGAAGAACTGGCGTCGGCGGGTGATGAACTTTCCTAGAACGTCGGGTAAAGCTTTACTGGCCCTTGGGAACTTGTCTTTGACGTAGCGAATGTCGTGTGCCTCGTAGAAGGACACGTCCTCGGATGGGCCAGCACCGAGCTTTCGGAACCTCTCATGTGGCGCTGGGTTGGCGATAGCGACAGAGAGTCGTAGGAGGCAATCGATGGCCTCGGAAATATCCGTAAAGAGTGACGATAATCTTGTTTCTGGCGAGACATCCTCATCGTCTTCGAGATCTGAGTCGGTGAAATCGTCTTCGCTGCCTTGACCAAGGTTTTCTTGCGAAAATGCTGGCTCATTCTGCGTATTTCTGTTGTCTTTAGGGGATTCCCCATGATGAATGAGGGCGAAAGTATCCTCCAGAGACTCGGATATGTCGCGGAGAAGGTAGACGACCTGTTCCTGCAGATGAGGCGCCTCTCTCAGCCGGTGATCAAGTGAAGCCGGGCCGCTCTGATGAGCTGCTAGGTTGCCAGCCCACATCTTGAAGCGGACGATCTCATTCTCGAAAGTTGGAAGTAGCTTGTGTAGACCGTTAGACTCGCACTGATCATCGGGAGACTCGATGTCCTGCTTGAATGATGTCACAACGTTCTGAAATAACTTGAGGACGTGTTGAACATTTTGCGCGATCGCCCCTCGCTCCTGGCTACGATCCATGGCAAAGAATGAGCATGGCAAAGGCCAGACGGCCGAAAGAGAGGTTTGATGATGGCTAACTTTTGGTGCTGGGCTTTATCGTGGGTGCTCTTTGAATATGAGTGCGTAGCTGTTGCAAAAGGCTAAACGAGGTTACAAACAACGAGTTCAAAGCTCATCAGGCTCCCATTCTTTGCCGTTTTCAGCCGCGTGCGGGGTTAGTTGAAAACAGGTTTGTCATTGGGCTGGGCATATGCAGGTTGTAATGTGATCTTTCAGCCTCAATTGTAATCGCTCAAGGGCACTCGGCTCTCTCAATCAACGACCCTCAAGATCCGACTGAACGGTACATGATTCGCTTCGCCGACAATGTCTGGCTTCGAGATCGCAGGTGTTGTCCTAGGGACGCTTCCTCTCGTCGTTACAGCCTTGGAGGCCTACAGCAACTTCCTGCGAGACTGGGGCAAGGCTCCAGCCGAGCTGAGGAGCCTCAACCGGCAATTGTCCACTGAGCAGACGAGACTGCGCAACGTCTGCGAACAACTTATCAGCGATGTAGTGCCACACCGAGATGTTGAGCCGATGCTGCAAAATCCATTTGGGCCTCTGTGGCAAGAGAAACAGACCAACGACAGGATTCGGCGAAGGCTGTGGGATTCGTACGGCGCGTTCGAGGATACTATCAAGGAAGTCGAAGAAGCCCTAGACAGTGTGATGCAGCGGCTCAGAATCGATGTATCACAGGACGGCAGGGTCAGCAAATGTGCCCCTTCGAACGAGCTACTGACCGACACGACCCAGGTTCAATGGATTGAACGGAAAATGATCACCCGCGACTTCAAGAAGCTGCTCTACCGTCTGAACCGAAAGGACTACCAAGAGGCTCTCGAGGCCATCTCTAGGGGGATCACAAGTCTTGAGGGCCTGGCACAACAGAGCGTCGAACTTGAACCTAGACGCCGGAAACAGTCCCGATGCAAGGTTTTCAACGTCTTGAGGGATCTCTCCACAAGCATCTACCGAGCCCTCTGCTCTAGTATACGCTGCAACGACTCACACGATGTCAGTCTCGAGTTGGCGACTCGATTCATCGAGGTTGGACATGAGGGCGATGACGAGAAGATTGTTCAAGATGCTCAGTTCAAAGTGGCCATCTCTTTCGAACTTGTCAAAGGCCCAACCAGAAAGAGGTTTTGGGATGAGGTCAACATCAAAACCGCATCCGTATCAAGAGCCGGGCCACCTGCGCCATGCGTTGTTGCTGCAAAGACAAAGAGCATGAAGCGAGTCTCATTCGGCATTGATCGGACACTCTCTCGCTTACGCCTCACGGAACCTGCCACAGATATTAAGCCTAATCTCAAGACGGCTATGGCTTTCTTTAATCGACCTGTTACCGACATTGCATTCATCAAAACTCCCAAGGAGAGCAATGCTGCACCAACAATAAGCCCTCTAAATCTCTGCCTCGCTCTCAAGAAAGCTCACCAAGAGAGACCCCACTGCTATGGCCACCTGATTGACAAGGAATGCAGCCAACGTCACTTCCAGGTGTATCCGCTGGGAACCGCAATCAACAGCGACGGCTGGTCAATAGTGACTCTTGACGAAGTTCTCGAGGGAAAAAAAGGACTTAGGCCATTGATATCGTTGGCGGAAAAGGTCAGGCTGGCGCTCGCCATCGCCTCCAGCGTACTCCAGCTGAGCAAGACGCCTTGGCTTCCCGAGGCTCTGACCCGGAAGAATGTACATTTCTTCAGACGCGGCAACACGCTCTCGTATGAGCATCCGTTCCTGCAGAGGACGCTTCCCGAATGTTCAACCAAGTGCCTCAGCGATGCCGCTGACAGCGGGAGCTGCTCATTTTCGAGCAACCCTACGCTCTTTGCGCTCGGCATGTTGCTGCTGGAGATCATACTAGGCTCTTCAATTGATCAGCTACGGCAGCCAGGCGATGAGAGTCCCGAAGATAACGACGATCGTCTTATTCGCGACTTGACTATTGCAAATCGGATGCTGGAGCAAAGAGTAGCCCTCATCAACCCAGCGTACAAAGCAGTGGTGGAACGGTGTATAGGATGTACTGAATCTCAAGGACTCGACGAGGAGGACTTTCGACAGAAAGTTTACAACGGCGTTGTTATGGAGTTGGAAGCTATCTCGGATTACACGAAACTTGGGATGTAACGGGACCTTGAAAGACCTGGGCTGGACGATGTTCCCCCTTAAGGAAGGAGGTCGAGGCTGAAGTTGATGGGATACCCCGAACAATAGCAGGAGTGATTGCCAACTGGATCACTTTCAAATTGGGAGGCAACCCGGTACCAACACTGCATCCAAACTCGAACGTGGGGAAGATGCGAAGTTGGTGGAGAAGCTACTCCGTACTGATGAGGGCATAGTACCTCATCCTCATAAGGAGGACCAGTTAAGAGAGAGCCCGCCTTGCGCAAAGTGGACTAAGATTGGCCACAAGATTGTTGAACCTGAGATTTTCATTGTTGGCAAGGAGAGGATCGAGGTGTGGGATCCTGGTCCATGTTGTCAATGGCGTCTCCGTAATAGAGAATACAGTTACAATTTACATATGACGGCAACAAAACCCAATACTGCAAAACACCGTAGCCTAGGTATAATCGAGGCGAGGAATGACTTTGTGATTGTCCAACTAGTCTTGAACAAAGGTATGAGTCCTCCGTTGCATGCAATAGAAAAGGCTAAAAAAAAGAGGCCACTGTGTTNNTTATAGTTGAAGCCCGGCCCTTGGTGGGATAACTGCGCCGATAGATAGATATCTGTTCGTTCGGCGACGAACAGTCTCTATTTGTCCACTTACCACCTTGATTACTTCCTCCGTCCTGACAATAACCGCTGGCTTTAGAATGTATTAGATTCGTTACCATCCCACAAAGTTCAACAATCGAAAAGAGGGTTATGGTGGCTCTTGGTGGATCCCCTGCCGACGAAAATCTCTTAACAGGGCCAAATCATCGGTTCAAAGTCACGATGACGCAGATTTCATCGAGTTGCTACGGAGCGTCGTCGTCGCATCAGGCAGGCGACCAACCCTGTAGGCAAGTGGGAAAGTAGCGCGTCACTCGCTCAATCCTTGTTCTAGGCAGCAGATGCTCGCTTTCTGACCAGCCAGAGCTCTTGAAACAGGGTAAGGATCATGTAATTTTAAATTGGTCCCTTGCTTAGAGGAAGAGCTAATACCCTCTCAAGCACAATTAATACAGCTCGTAAACAGACAATGCCTCAACTTTGCATGAGTCGTGCTACTCCCACACAAGTCCGTTTTGTCTGCACACATAGCCCGCCGTAATATCACGTAACCTAGGAAATTTCCGCACCGCTCCTCACATCTCTCCTCCCTATATACCTAAGTCTGCACACTTATTTTTCCTTACTTATAATAATACTAAAATACCTTATTACATAATTTTAAAGGCATAGGCACTAAATTCAATCCTATCTTTATTAACGATGATGATCTCTCGTCGATTAATGAATTTTTCGATGCTCTAAAGCTCAAATCTATCGAATTAGAGGACGCCATTAAGTTAACCCCTGAGACCACTAAGGAGCCGCCCTAACAAATCCAAGAAATCCCTTATCCGCCTCCCTCTACCGAATTCGACTCTTTCGACGAGCTATATAACTATCTACAGAGCTTCCACCGACTCAATGGCGCTGCCCTCGTTAAGAGGGCTTCCAACAATAAGAAGGTCATCGACGGCAAAGTCCAGTATATATATTATCGCCTCGCCTACGACCGCGGACCACGCCGACCGTCAGTCTTAACTAAGCTATGACCGCCGGCGACGAGAGGGAATAACTATAAGTTCGTGATCACGGCCAATTGCTCCTCATATACGAACAACCGGTGGATCTATAAGGTCTTAGGTCATCACAATCACGGTCCCTCACTCGACCCGTCAGCTCACATTCCACATCGGAAGAGGACACCTCATCAGCAACGTCTGCTCCGATCTCTCTATTAGTTGCCCGGGGTCGCCGCGAGGGAGGCCACGGAGATCCTACGAGAAGCTAAGCCATTCCGCGAGTCATATTTCACGCAAAAGGACATCTACAATAACCGGCAAGCACTACGGCAGTAAGAACTAAGTAGCCTAACGGCGACTCAGGCGTGGATTAGTATCCTACGCGATCAGAATATCAAGCATTTCATCGAGTATATTCCACACGAGCCAGACCGCGTTCTCATAGTCTTCTAGACTTACCCTTAGTGTAAGACTTAGTGGAAGCGATTTCCTGAAGTCATTAGCCTCGATAATACGTATAAAACTAACAGGTTCAAGATGCCCTTATTCCACGTTACTAGCCTCTCTGACCAGCAGTCAGTCGTCAACCTCGCATACGGCCTAATCGACAACGAGCGAGATAAGGGCTACCTATGGCTCTATCGCCAATTGAATAACTTGCGGGAGGATATTAGTGTTCCAATACCTTCCGTCGTTATTATAGATAAGGAAGTGGCACTTAGGAAAGCTCTAAGGGTCATGTTTCCTCACGCCCAATAATAATTGTGCGTCTAGCATATAAACACGAATATCGATAACTACATTAAGAAGAATTAGAACTCCAACGACCCTAACGAGTCAGTAGATAATGAAAATCTCTTACCGAACACCCCTGCTATCGCTCTACCGACCTCCACTGCGGAGACTGAAAATCCCTTACTTGGAGCCACTGTGGCCTCTTCCCTAGCTGCCCGGCGACAAGGCGTAACTTCCGAGGAAGATAAGCATAGCCGGCGAGGCATGTTCCTACGATGGAAAAGTATCGTATTCGCTCAGACGGTCGAGGAGTTCGAGGCTACATGGGTAACGCTCTATATATTATTTCCTCTCTAAGAGAGAACATTATAATATATCAAGAGCGAGTATATAGGCTAGATGGAATACTAGGCGCAGTATTATATTCATTATAACCATAACTTCGGTATAAGAGTTACCAGCTCTACTAAGAGCGGTCACAAGGACTTAAAGTCCTTCCTCATCGTCGGCACGGGCAATCTCCTACACCTCCACTACGCGATCGTGGCCTTAGTCGCTAAGAAGAAGCATATATACATAGAGAAGGCAGCAGACCAAGCTATCCATCAGAGACGGCAGTTTATGAAGCGCTTCTGGCTTTATAATATTATCCTCCACGTTAGCTTCAAGGCCATTAATCTCTTAGCGCAGCAGGCATATTACGCCGAGGCAGCTTTCCCAACCGACGATCCTAATACCGAGCCGATAAGGGAGTATATAGGCTACTTTATATAACAATATTCCTTACCTTATGCCCACTATATCCTTAAGTGCTTCGAGAGCGGCGAGAGCCTCCAGCTGCATAAGATATACCCTCGATAGTAATTATAAAAACCTCTAATAAGAAATTCGCGTATTTTAGTAGGAAATCAAGCTAATCTCTACTAGCAGTACTTAGAGGAGCCGCTCCTACATATATAAGATCCCAAAGTCATCCAAACCCTCCGTGGCCACCCGAAGAACCCTCGTAATAAGAAGTTAAAGGTACCGGCGCACCTACGAGCTCCTCGAAGCTCGTCAGCAGCATCGTCACGGCAGTTAACACCATAGGCGACCCCGGCGGCCTCATAGCCCCTATCAACGCCGCCCTCACAACCCTCACAACCTCGGGTAACGCCTCGGCAAAGTCAAAGCCCTTATAACACTCGACGGATTGCCCCTAACCTTCGCCGCACACTCTCATAGCACGAGATTCAGCAGGATTAAAGCATAACTACCTCTCCAACGCCGTCCACGAGCCAATCATAAGCACATACAAATATAAGGGCAATACCCGCAAATACGAGGAGAAGTGGAATACAGAAAGGACGCGGTAGTAGAGGCCAAGGCGGCTCGGCTCTCTCATATACGCCAACGCCGTTATTAGAGGAGTTCATTCCGGCCACACAATCGCCGCTACGAGAGGAAATAATATATGCATTTTTAACTTCTTAAATTAATGATAATATATGCTCCCTTACGCTTTAATTGAGTGCCGATTTATATATGAAAGAATAAGAGTTATGACGGAAGATGTGTTATTGAGAGAAATTCTCATTATACGTGACTTAACACGTGACGAAACGGTGGTATTGTGTGCGGAGATAACGGACTTGTGTGTGCAGATAAAACGGACTTATGTGGGAGTAGCACGACTCCTTTGCATTGCCTCTTCCCCTTCTTCACACCACCCTTCATCCCTTCATCGCCACTAGCAACATTCTACCCTCCATGTTCGGCTACATCCGTTACTCTTTGCGATGGCTCAAGAGCCGGCTGATGCCATGCATGCTCCTTGTACTCATATGCTCGGTTTGTACCATCGTTCTTGGGCTTGTCGAAGGTGTCTTCCTTGGTCAGTGGTTCCTACAGAGCTCTCATGACACTGCCAAGTTTCTCGTGCGAGGTACCGTGTCAGCCCGGGCATACAGCTGGTTTTCAGTCCCTGGCCGGCCTGGTTTCCTCGATGCCAGAATTTGACCGTACTACATACAGCAACTACGGAACCCTACCGACTGGGTTGACAAGCTAGGGCTCAAGAGGCCTACCAATTGGGATACTCATCGGTTGGAACAATTGGCCAGTCTCAGTGATCTTTACCGCAGGCGACGTCGTCATTCAATCGCACCAACATGGCACCACTGGATCTATGCTTCAGCCCAGTCCGAGCCTACGGAGGGAGATATCGACGAATGGGACAAAGCCTTCAGCGAGCTTCTTCAGCATCGAGACAAATATGAGCTATTCGGCCGGGCCAACTTCCACTATATTGCTTGCCCCAAGAACTTTCTTTGCAATGCGTGGCGGATCACTGGCCCGGCATTGCTTCATTTTACCACTGAGTTACCACCAGAAGCGGAGGCAGCAGACAAGTCCGAGGCAAAGAGAACAGAGATGGAGATCATGCCCAACTACGATCCTGTTACTGTTCGCTTGTTTGAACTACCTTTGCGAGATCCAGTCCTCCCTGGCGTGTTTCCCAGCCGTTTCGAGCAGATGCGGTCCATCACCGGCAACTTGTCTTTCTGGTCCTCACAGGAGCCATATTCTGAAGCTCTGCAGTTCTTTCGACAGGCCAAAAGGTTGTACAGTAGCATGGCCAATTTGCATCCTCGAACATACGGCACACTTGTCAAGATTGAAAAGCAGTATCTCGAACTATTTGGCCTTGGCGAGTCACAGGCACTCGGGCGTATTCAGTTGGTCTCGACCGGTGTCTCGGCACTCTCAACGATAGTCGCAGTGCGAACGTGGAAGCTAGTTCATACACTTTGGGGGGGCACTTCTCGGAGACAAGGCCAAAAAAGGGCCCAAAGTGGTGGCCGATGGCTCCCAGCTTGTGACAGAGCCTGCCAGCAAGGATCCTGTGGCTGGGATGCTGCAGGAGTTCCTCGACAAGCTCACAGAGGAACAAGAGAAGAGTCTCATGGAGGACCCAACGGGCTCACAAATTTTGGGGAAGATCCGGACTGCCCTTGACGAAAAGAACTTTAATAGCAAGGACGAGGTGCTGGGTGGAATAATGAACGCACTGGGGAAAGGCCCTGACGGAAAGACCAAACATTCTAAGTAATCGGTGTCTAGTCCGTCATTGTCTTGCTGACAATGCCCGATGAGTCCTCACCTCGTGGACTGGGTTCCAACGAAAACAGCATGTGCAGTTATAGGTAAGAGGATTTGAGTGTGAGTGATACTAAACATTGTTGAGTTCGTTGAATACCTACAGTGCAATGCAACACCTGGGACCTACCATACTGGCAATGGAGAAGCGACTGTGGAGGAAAGTCCAGGGTTTGACGCAACTCAGCGCGTGCTCGTCACGATGATGTCTTCGATAGAGCTCACCTTCAAGCTAAGCCAACCTGAGCGCTACTCGTCTGACAGTCTGTGAACAGACCGCCTTTTGTGAGAACCAAGCCACAAAAAGGGGAAGATGAAAGAGCCAATTGTCGCCGGTCACAGCCCCTATAGTGGAACCATCTCCCACCAATCACATTGGACCTATTCCTGTAGGATTAGGCAGGTTGCCCACCATTCTCGTCGGCTCTTCTGTCTCCTCTTGTCCTCTTATTTCCTTCCCGTCCTCACACCCGCAATCATTCAATATGAGCGAATTATCAACTGCCATCCCACGGGGTTCATGGGTCCTTGTTACCGGAGCCAATGGCTACTCCGGTAGTCATGTGGTTATGGAGCTCCTCAAGCAAGGCTTCAACGTGCGTGGTACAGTTCGGAACCTTGAATATAGCCAATGGCTCCTCGACCATCCTTCTGTAAAGCCGTTTGTTGATCAGGGGCGGGTTGAGCTGGCCCTCGCCGACACATCGAAGCCCGACGATTTCGACGATGCCGTGAAGGGTGTTTCGGCTGTGATCCATCTTGCAATCGTCAGTGAAATTTCGCCAGATCCCGATGCGACCATTCCCGCAACTGTTGAGTCTGCCTTGACGGTATGCCGGGCTGCAGCCAAGGCCCCTTCTGTCAAGCGGTTCGTTTTCTCATCGGCATTTTGGGCGGCAGTCAACCCGGTACCTGGCGATACGTCGACCATCACCAACTTGGAGACGTGGAATGAAGATGTGGTAAAGGCAGCGAGGGCACCACCGCCATATGAGTGGAGTCGTATGCTTCCCGTGTTTTTAGCTGCTAAAGTTGAAGCTGAGAAGGCAGTGTGGAAGTATGTGGAGGATAATGAGTTGCCATGGATAGTCAACTCGGTCAGTCCTTGCTGGATCATGGGTGATCCGTTGGATGAGAGGCATCTTTTGCCTGTGCCAGTACAGCTCATACAGCAGTTGTATCTTGGGAAAACAGATGCCATGCTAGAAACCTCAGCGGGTAAGTCGGCCCGATGCCCGACCATTGAAGTAACTAAGCTGATCGCTACAGTATACTACACACACGTCTCTGACGTGGCTACGATTTACGTCGCGGCAACCATCGACCCAGATGTCAAAGGTTCACGCATTCAGGTTCTGGCTGGGTCCTTCAACTGGAACGATTGCTTGGCCGTCTTGCGCACCGCATATCCTACCGTCGAGTTCCCGGATGACTTTGTATCCGGTAACCCTACTTTGACGTATAAAATTGAACAAGATATCGCGCTTGGACTGCTTCAGAAATGGGCCGGGCGGGACTGGATTGGTTTGGAAAGAAGCATCACTGAGATCATCGAATTTTCTAAACAACAAGGAAGTCTGGATTGATGATGAGGGCCGAGGGCGAAGGACCGTATACTGGAGTGACCCCGACAGTTATGCGTAAGGTACTGGTATATTTGCTTTGTTTTGTTCTTAGTCAAGGCATCACCATAGTTGGTCTCTTTTGCTAGTTTGTATGATATTTTTCTCTCAACGACACAATCCTCGTTGTGTAAGTAGCTGTCCTTGCTCAGTCTGTGCGACAGCAGCTCCATGTGAAACCTCTACAAGATATCCATATCCGTTGTTTTAATGATTGCTCACGCCCGTCCTCCTTGATAGAAGACGCACTTGGCTTATGCAGTGAATTCACGACTTGGAAAAGAGCTGGATTTCCTTTCGGTAAACTTACGAGGCTCGAAAACTCATTGTGGTCCACAAAAGCATACCATGAACTTCGCGTGGTTGATGGACGGCAACGTAATGTATGACAAAGGATAAGAGATAAAGTCACATCGAGAATATGACCGTCAGAAAGCTCACATAAGACCTAATAGACAAGTGGATTATATACGAGTTCGTTTATTAACACATGGGCACTCGGCAACTATCAACAAGAAACCCTAGAAACACGCCCCGACTCAGCAGGTAGCATGATCACAACCCTACTTCGTCCTCCTCCCAGAATGATCTGGACGCCGAAGTTTCACGAAACCTGTTAACTGCCAATGCAGCTCTGCTGCTCAGATCGGAGCATACTGAAAACATCATCCTGAGCGATTCATCACCGAACTCGCCAAGTCTCTGCTCTACCGTCTGGAGGGTGTTCTCTATCCTCTCAGCATCGGCCTCGATCTGGTCATGGAGGTCGTGCTTGGAGATGGCCAAATTGTTTGCCGCTAAGATTATAATTGCGGCTTGGCAAGTGCAAACTGCGCTCCTTTCTCACATTAGTTCGTGGTCATGGGCTGTAGAGTTTACCGCACCGGACTTACCATCGTAACGCAGAATCATGAACTTCAATGAGATCTAACAATGCCAGCAATGACCTTGCGGCTTCCACCAGGGTTGGCCAATATGGTGGTAGTAACGAAGGGCCTGCCTCCGAATCATCTGCAAGGTCATCTCGTTCGAGACCATCACTAAAGTCCGTCAAGCGCTGCACCCAAATCATGTTGGGGGCATGAACCCGATGAGCCGAGAAAAGACACTGATAGTAGGCAATATGGAGTGAGATGCAATGCCTTCGTGGGGCACGTTCTAGTAGAGCAGCTTTGCCAAACGTAAAGTAGTCGGGGATCTTGCTGTACCACTCCTCAAGCATTCGATGCAGACGATCAGTGGCCCCCCGCCTTCGGCCTGCAAAGAACCTCGAGGCCTGAACAGAGTGAACAAGATCATATACCTTGCCTTGCGTATGAGCCAATTGGATGCGAAGCTGGAGAAAGTTGATGCGAAGTCCGTCGTTGCCAGCAAATAGATATCCGGCCGTATCGTTGGAATCGGTACATCCGTCGACATAAACATCAATGTCATGATCCTGCAACAGGTATGGCTCGGTAGTGTGCGCCGAAATATCCCGATCGATTATGTAGGCGATCCAGAATAGACGATCCCGCTCTGCCGATTTTTGAGAATCCATGTCACTCTTCCGGTGAAGCCTGAGTCGATGGACTAGCTTCACCGCCGTCGCAGTTAAGACACAGGTAGGGTGAGGATGGGCAGTGCCCTGGAAAAGCAAGACCAAACCTAAGAGAACCCGCAATCCTTTCAGATCTTGATCACGATACACAAGACTTTCGATGGTGGACTGGGCGTTACTGAGGCAGGTAGAAGCCATACTATCCCTATCGCCCCTGGAGATGGTGTCTTCGGATGCGGCATATCGCAGAGACAAAGCGATGACCACATTTATCGCGGACCATGATCCTTGGTCTCGTTGGTTTGGGCGCTGGTACCATTCTTGGAGCATTTCCATGAAGCTTTCTCGGGTAAACAAGGGCAATGCCTGGTTAAAACCCTTGAAGTAATCCGAGATGAGTGGCTCGATTTCATGTCGAGGAGGAAGAGGGAAATCTTCAGCCTCATGCGGCTCCAAGACTTGTAAAGAGTTGTTATGGTCAGGGCTGATTGCAGCGATGATTGACGGCGAGGGAGAGTATTCATTAAATGAATCTGCCACATGCTGCCCACCAGTACCTGACTCTGGGGCTGAAGCAGTCCGCCATAGATGGGCTTCGATCGCTCGTAGGCGGTCTTCGATATTCACGAAACGGTCATCATTCGCAGCACTTTGAATATCAGCCATGTCAATTCGCGCATGGAAGAGAAGAGCTGTAATGAATAAATTGGGATCTTACCTATCTTGCCTGTTAGGTTTGGGCTGGGTCTTCCCCACAGGCAGACCTGGTGTCCATACACAGGCAACGTTGTGCATAGAGCATCCAGAGCACTTGGGTTTCTTCGCATCACATCGCATCTTTCTTCGGCAGCAAAAGTCGCAGGCCTGACGTTGCTGTTAGCGTAATGAAGCTATCAGCCGTGGCTGGTGGGGAAGTTCGCCTTTCTGCGCCCAAGGCCCCTCTGTCGTCTGGGGTTCTCCATGACAGCAACGTGGACCTGTGTCCCACTTCGGTGGACTGTGAGCACTGTTGAGGGTGCTGATTAATGAAAGAATTGTCCGTAGGAATCTGCCAAAGCCTGCGGAGTAGGCATTGAACGATTTATCTCTTCTTTAATAAGCGGCTCGTGGTTCTGTTGCTGACGGAGTTCCTCGGAGTCCGCGGACTTTGGACTGAGTAATGGAACAGCGGTGGGTAAGGCTTGGATCTTCATCCTTGCACGTCGTTGGTCCACATGTACGGACCAAATCTTCGGGCTAAGTCTTCTCAACATGGAGGATTTCACTTGTATCACGCCCGAAATGTAGTATCGACGGATGAGTTTCGTCCGATCGGATTCCGGTCGACGAGATGACAGAGAATTGACTGCATTCCTGGTAGGTCGTGCCGGTATAAATACGAAGGTATTATGGCCGTATTAGCGAGCCAGAATGCAAATCATTTCTCGACAAGAGCAATTGGATCGACAAGATGATTGCACTCGGGCTCCAGGCGCTTGTTGCTAGCCAGTTCGCAGCCCTTGTTGTTGCAAACCACGTCCATTCCACGCATGGCTTGAACTTTGACGCCAAATTCGGCAACAAGCCTCAGCCATTCACCATCCATGTCGACCAGACATTTATCGACGAAACAAAGGCCAAGGCAGAGAAGACACGCCTGGTAGTCGACATGGACCAACCCGACTTTGTCGACGGAGTCCCGTCACGTGTCGTGGGCAACTGGTCTCGATACTGGGCAAAGGAATACGATTGGAGAAAGGTGGAAAGATCTCTCAACGAGAATTTCCAGCACTTCACAACGACAGTCAAAGCTGGGGAGAACTACACGCATCCCATCCCACTTCACTTCGTCCATCATCAATCTGACCGAGCCGATGCAATTCCCCTCCTTTTTCTCCACGGCTGGCCAGGTACCTTTCATGAAGTGGCTGGCATTATCGATTTACTCACCAATCCCCCAAACGAGACTCTTCCAGCATTTCATGTGGTGGCGCCAGACTTGCCAGGGTTCGGCTTTTCGCCTGCTCCCAATCACCCAGGATTGGGTTCCCGCGAGATGGGCCAAGCATTCAACGACTTGATGGCTCAGCTTGGATATACCAAGTATGTCGGCCAGGGGGGAGACTTTGGAAGTCATATCCTGAGGGCTATGTCACCCGACTTTCCCGAGTCATTGGTCTCGATCCTCTCCAACCTTTTCAACGTGTCACCAAACTCCACAGATCTGGAACGTTTTGCCAATAACCAGACCACTCCAGAGGAGACGGCCTTTATCAGCTTGTTAACAGACCCAAGCTTTTCTTGGACTGCAGCATATTGGGATATTGAGAAATCTGTCCCACTCCAGGTCGCAATCGGCCTTACTGACAGTCCTGTGGCTTGGCTTGCCTGGCAGTACATGGGTATGCGAATGATGACGCCTGGCTATGAGTGGAAAACAGAAGAGCTGATTACTTGGTCTCTGTTGAACTATATCCAAGGACCCTATGGTGGATTTAGGCTTTACAAGGAAGCTGACCGCGTATGGACCCCAACCCGTGTGTCATCGTGCTTTAATTGCTGACCATATTCCGCACAATAGGAAGGGATACTAGATGGCGTGTTCCCCTACGTCAAGCAGCCTGTCGGGGTCGTCAAGTATTATGGTGACGCAGGATACGATGTGGTGTGTTGTTTCATTCTTCTGTCGTACTTGAATCTAACCGACTAATCAATCTCTACTTAGCCATTGGAATGGGCTCAACGCCAAGGAAATATCACTTTCTTCCGCAAGAAGAGCCCAGATGTTCTTGGGGGGCATTTCCCTGCTTTCATCAATCCTCAGGGCCTAGTTGAGGACTGTTGGGCCTTTTGGGGAGACAAAGAGGCTTCTGGAACGCGCATCTTCTACTGATGGCAAACCCTCACAAAGACTGCTCGAGATTCGAGGGTGTTGGGTTCCTGGCATGCCAAATTTCTGCCATGTATTCTCAAATATACCGGTAGATAGATCTCCTTCATTAGCTGCCCCTCACTCTTCACTGCCTGTTGGTGTGAAAAGGGGTCTAGTCGATTGTGGCTTTTTTTTAGCTGCTAAGACACTTTTTCTAAAAGCTTAAATCAGCCAAGCCTTCTTCTAGAACGAGAGGTGACATTCTTATCGGCTCATTTAGGTCATAAAGTGTGATAACATCTTGAAAGGACGGGGCTAAATTCTCATCCTTCTCTATTTGGGGGCCAAGAGGATTCCTACAACGAATTGGGAATAGCTAGTGATCCACCATCGACCAGAATCCTACCTTGGAATCTGCAAGAAAGAAACTCCAAACCGGTTACAAAGCGCTTATGAAAACCCATCAACGCTGCTTCAGAGTGCTTATTTTGACGTCTGCACCGTTACCCTGAACCAAGTCAAGGAAGACAGCCGAAATTAGCAGCAAATCACCAAAGTTCTCGCGAGTTGTGGGTGTGTAACATTGGATGTGGTCGGAAGA
>SSHR01001031.1:0-17722 GCA_006518225.1 Fusarium neocosmosporiellum | reverse complement strand
GGGGTTAGACGGTGAGGTGGTCCTCCCCCCCTCCCCCCCTGGACCATGGTCCGCACGTCCGCCGCCCCATCATATCCATCATCCCCCCCTTCTTCGTGGAGCCCGGCATCCGGGGTGGCGGGTCTGGCGGTGGTGGAGAAGACCGGCTGCACAGCCTCAATCAACAAGAGCAACAACAGGAACAAGAGCATGGATTCAACATGGAGCTTTCCAAGGATGTTTGCCATGGCCATAACCATACAGACCGGGACCCCCGTCATTTTTAAGTATGTGTCAACTTGCTGTTGACGGTGAGAATGTCACTCAATTACATTGGGCATCCACAGCCATGACCACAACCGTCAACCGATTATGCATCGTGAACTTCGATTCATTTCTCGCTTGCTTCCTATGCTAGGTATATCCTCTGCCATGCTTGCTTGACTCGAGCCCTATTCCATGCCATGCATTAAACTAAACTACCGATTCCTTGAGTATTGATGATTGCTTGTCCTCCTCCCTGATGAATCAATATTCGAATGTCTCCTGACGACATCAGAACCGTTGAAGAGTGGAAATGAAATAACCCATTTTGTTTTTCTCTTCGTCCCAAAAAGCAGAATCCTTGGTCGCCTGTCGTTTGAACAAGAAAAACGCAAATCGTTCCATCGCCATTCCACCCGCACGAGCGGTCTTGCTGTCTAAGAGGCCTAAAAGCCTCCTTCTTAGAGACCTACTGTAACATCCATCCTTCCACCATCCACCCTTAGACCTTCTCTAGACTGAGAAGTGCATCGCCCCATGTTATGTCGAGCGCGCCGAACCCGTCGTCGCTCAAAGAGAAAATGCTCATCATCCCATGAGTTCCTTCCATTTCATTCCCCTCTTCCTTGTGGCCCAGTTGAAGCTGCAGCCATACCGAATCCGAAGCAAATCATCATGGCCATAAACGCCTATACCCCTTACCAAATATTATTGTGCCTGCTGGCACACAACAACAGAGTAGCCATAGTCGATCGCATTATCCCCTCCATGGTGTTTCCTCGTTTGTGGCATTCAAAATGTCCACTCGCGAATTTGCTTCTTTTCGAAGAACTCATCGCCACATTATTAGCCGGGCTACAGTGGCCCGCACTCATTAAACAGTAGAAAGAAAAACTCCTCAACTCCGATCCGATGCTGTCTTAATGCCGAACGGAAACTTCGTAGACGTGGATCGTGTCAGTTCATAAACCGAGTAGAAATATTGGTGGTGGAGGCGGGTCATGATCAAAAGGATGAGTGATAAGAATGCCGCTGCGAGGGTGTGAGTCCCCCAGGTGTCGACTAGTATCGTGGCCAACTCTCCCAAAATGGAGAAGCTTGCGCATTGATGCGCAAGAGCCTACACCAAGAGACCTTGCAGTGCCTGATGTTTGGTTTGATTTGGAAGCAATCGAGTCTCTTCACTTTCGCTCTCGCTCTCTCGAGTGCTCGCTGTGGCTCGACTCGGCATCTGAGGACGAAGATGACGATGTGTGTGTCTCGTCTCCGTGGTCTTTGGAGCCATTGCCCGACAAGCTTCCAGGGGATCCAAGACTGTTATAGCCGTCAATGGATCCATCCGGCTTCTTCTTGAGACCCATCTTGGCCTTACGGACGGCTCTCGCAGCCTTCAGCTGGGCTTCGCGGGCAACATTCAGAGCACGCTCTGCTCGGATCTGCTTTTCCCACATCGAAGCATAGCGACCCTTGGCCAGAAGAAGTTCGTCGTGAGTGCCACGCTCGACAATGGCTCCAGAATTCAGGACGATGATCTGGTCCGCATGCGTAATGGTCGACAGTCGATGCCTACAGAAAGGTTAGCAAAGAGCTCAGTTCGCCATATCAGTTGTGTAACATACGCAATGATGAGCAAGGTGCGGCCCTGCCCAATATTCCACACATTATCCTGAATCTCCTGCTCAGTGTGAGAGTCCAGCGCCGACGTGGCCTCGTCCAACATGATGATGCGAGGGTCCTTGAGAATGGTCCGCGCGATGGCAACCCGCTGCTTCTCGCCGCCGCTCAGGCGGAGGCCCCGCTCGCCAACCTGCGTGTCGTATTGGTCGGGGAAGGACATGATGCGGTCATGGATGCTGGCGGCGCGGCAAGCGGCATACACTTCTTCGTTAGTAGCCGAGGGCCTGGCGTACTTGAGGTTGTACATCAACGTCTCGTTGAAGAGAGTCGTGTCCTGGGGGACAACGCCAATCTTCTCTCTGACCGAGTCAATTGTCAGATCCTTGACGTCCTTGCCGTCCAGCTCAATGGAGCCCTCGTCGCAGTCGTAATAGCGGAACATGTGGCGAAACAGGGTCGACTTGCCACCGCCCGACTCGCCCACAAAGGCGGTCGTGGTGCCCGGCAGACATTCGAACGAGATGTTGCGTAGCGCCGGCTTCCGTCGGTCGTACGAGAAGCTGACGTTGTTCCACCGAACGTGTCCCTGAAAGTCTTTGCCCAGTGGGACTGCATGGGGCGTGTCCACCACAGTCGGTTGGATCTTGAAAAGCTCCAGAAGTCTCTCGCCCGAGATCATTGCTTGCTGCACCGTCCGATAGAAGGTGCCGAAGAAGTTGAGGGGTCCTTGAAGCTGAGCCAGGTATGAGACGACCATGAACCAGTCACCCGTCGTACGGAGACCCATCGCAACCTGCCAGCCGCAGACCAATGCAACAATGATCCTACCCAAGTTGAAGACCACGGTCTGGCAGATGTTCATCAACATCATCCCCATCTGCACCTTTGCCTCGGCTCTCTGGAAAACGCCAACCTTGTCCTGGTATCGTCTGGACTCGAAGTCTTCGGCGTTAAAGTATTTGACCGTTTCGTAGCTAGAGATTGAGTCATTCTTCACTGCTTCCTCCTCGCGGTCAGCATTCGTCATTTCGCGACGCTGGTCCGCTCGGGTGGAGGCCATCTTGATGGTCATGTAGAGATACCAGCAGGTATCAACTAGGTTGATCTCGGCGTACAGCGGCCCGTACCAGATGTAGAACACGGAGATGGCGAGGAAAAGGTCGACAAGCATCGGGAACACCTGGAATGTCACCTGTTCCAGAAACTGGTTGATCGAGGCGCCCTTGTTAAGTGCAGACAGCACCTCTCCAGTACGCTTGGAAAGATGGAAATCGAGACTGAGAGAGTGAACGTGGTTAAAGGCCGCTGTCGTCAGTCCTCGGTAAGAGTATTGCGAAACGGGGATCCAGAGAATGGATCGTGCCGATCCCAAGAGTCCTGACTGGCCTTGCAGTATCCACAGAAGCCCGAGGATTACGAAGTCCTTGAGTGGGAAGTTATCCATGCTAAGTCGTTCGCCGTCTGCGACCAACTTTATTACCTCCTCAAGAGAATTGACCACTTGCTTCACTTGCATTGGCACTGCCACGTTGACCAAGCGTTGTAACATGACCAAGATGAAGCAGATGAGAACGTTGATCTGAAGCTTGACTGAATCCTTGGGCCAGAGATAGGGAAAGAAGAGGGAGTACCCCTTAAGATACTCCCACCAGGTCTTGTGCGGAAGCTTCTCAGGCCGATAGAAGGCGGTCGATTCGTCCTTTCTAGAGTAACCGGTCGATCTGTGGGCGTTCGAGATGGTCCTACCACGCGAACGACGGCCATTAGCCTCTCGACCGTTCAGCTCTCGGCCATTAGCCGGTTGGCCATTTGCTGTATCGTACGACCTGCGGTACCCATTAAGCAGCGGGGTTGACTCGGCAGGACGTCCTTCTTCTGCCTTTTTGTCCTCGCTGCGGACTTTTCGAATCCAGGCCAGGCTAAATACCCCGATGAGTGCCAGAAGGTGTAGGATTCGAAGAAAGTAGAAGACGAGGTCAATCTTGGTCCAGTAGTCGACACAGTTCCCATCCTTTTCTGAATCTTTATTTCGAACTGATCGGAAGAAGTGGCAATCGGCAGCTGCAACTGCGGTCGTGGAGAAGAGGATGACCTCACCGATGAAGGCGAGAATCCAGACAACGAAGTGGACGATATTGGGCCCTTTGCGCCAATCAAAGAGCGAAATGAGGATATAGAGGTGGAAAAAGAGGGCGCCGACAATGTGAACCTAGGCAAATTGGGTCAGCTCAGGACACAATGGCATTGTCAAGATGTGTCGAGGGGTCACCTACCACGCTCCATTCGCCAGCCCACGGTAGCCCCTCCCTTGACCAGCGGTAGGGGTCTTCGTACCAGAAAGCATGGCAAAACATGAAGGAGGCGCTTCCAACATAGCAGAGGAACACAATGCCAGCGAGGTAGCGGAAGACGTTCTTCGCGGTGCGGCCGAAGCCGGGGCCAATCTTACGTGCGCCATCGCGGGAGCGCTTCTTCTTGGTGATGGGCAATGGCTTGCCTCCGGGCCCTTTGACGGTGGGCTGGACCAGATCTTCCTGCTTCTTGGCGTTGACGACGCTGTACCAGGCGGCACAGGATATAAAGGCAGTGAGCAGGACGAGAGCGTAGAGGAACTGCGTTTTGCGCAAGATGTAATCCGCAAGGGGGAGGTCTTCGCGGTCAGAACCGCGTAGAGCGGTGGTCGGCATGTCGTCGGCGACAGCCATCATGGCAGTCTGGGATTGCTGGTGAGCGTCGATCGTCAGGTCAAAGAGCGGCAGCCCATATGTGCGCTATTGTGAGGAAGGGATGAAGCAGACGAACAACGAAGACGAGGACGGGGGAGGGAAGAGAAGGCCTTCACCGCGGACAAAGCATTGCCCTGCCCGTGGCAATTGGCGGGAGAAAGAGGCCGAGGAACGAGTGGTGGTTGGGAGTTGGTGGAAGAGGCACGAGACGTAAATGTTGGAGAGTTGAGTCTCGAGGCTCCAAGTCGAGCGCGGTCTAAGTCCTGGTTTTGCTTCGGACTGAGAGGTGCCACTCACTCCCAGACCCAGGTGCGTGCAGGCAGGTGCAGGTGCAGGGAAGGTACATAGGATGCCGGGTGCAGGGTGCCGGATGCCAGGTGCCCAGGTGCCAGCAGGGCAGGTGCCAGCCTATGCAAGTTACAGGCAAGCGCGACCCGACAAGTATCGTGCAGCGAGCGACAAGCAGCCGGCCGGTGGTGCTCCCCAGGCAGTCCCCAGTCTCCCACAGACGCAGCCAGGCGCAGGCGCAGGCGCAGGTGCAAGCATTGGACGCTAGGCGGGGCAAGAGCAAGAGCAAGAGCGCAGTCGCCACCACCAGGCCAGTAGGACCGCTTGCTTGCTCGCTCACCCAGCAGAATATCACCCAGCGAGAAGGCAGGTGCCAGGCCTTGCCTGATGGGCAGGAGCGGTCTTCGGGTCTTGGTGGGGCAGCTGACTTGGGTCAGTGGCGAAAGCCACCCGAAGGTGCCCTGGTCGCGGTCTTCGTGTCGTTGCTGTACGGAAAAAGAATAGAAAAAACGGGTACGTACCTCGGCGGTCGCAATCCAATAACCACTTCTACCGACCGAACCTTGGCTGTCTGTCGTTCAAGGGTCCAAGGGTCCCGACGAGAGGAGCTAGGAAGAAGCGTACTGTAGCGTGTAGCTTTTTCGGTTTGCAGTGCGTCCGGCAACTGGGTAGAACCTTGCTGAATGTTTCCGGCGGCGGCTGCTGTAGGCTTGATT
Source organism: Fusarium neocosmosporiellum (assembly GCA_006518225.1). Lineage (NCBI taxonomy): Eukaryota > Fungi > Ascomycota > Sordariomycetes > Hypocreales > Nectriaceae > Fusarium > Fusarium neocosmosporiellum. Next base: position 12,132 of record SSHR01001031.1, on the reverse strand, counting down.
CGTTTTTGTAAACAGGCCGAGGATGGGAGAGGACGGGAGGAAGAAAAAAACAAAGCAAGCGTGAGCAGATGAAGAAGAGGTATCAGGTCTTGCCTGTCCTCGAGGTTGGATTGCGCGGGCGCCTCCGGTGGGCGTTGCTGGATCGTTGCTAGATCGTCGGTGGCTCGATCGATAACTCGCTTGTTGTTGCTGGCTTCTGCTCGTGGTGGCACCGGGGAATGGAGAAGAGAGGGGAGCTTGTCATGAAGGAGGCAACCAGTTGATCGTTCCAATGGCCCCGTCTTCTACTCTGACTCTCTTCTTCTTCTTCTTGCTCAGTCGCTTGCTCTCGAGCAGAAACAGCGCCTCTTCTAGGCCCTCTGAGCCTCCCGGAGTTCTCCTGGAGTGGACACACAGACACGCCTCGAGGCCTCTGCACACGCCTCTTTCGCACGTTCCCACACACCTTCTCTGGGCAGCAACTAAGGTGGGGTGGGGCGTTTCTTGTGGTGGAGAAGCTTGAGTGAGGGTCCTTTCTGGGGGGCGGCTTCTTGGGTCGCACGTCGTCTTTCTTTGGGTCCGCTTTCTGGGTATGTTATGGGTCTCCGCCAGGTCTGATGCTGGTCTTTGCCGGGTTTCTTGGGGCGATGTGAACTCGGGAGCCACGCGAATCAATGCTTGTCTCTGCCTGACAAGACGTCCGTGTTGAGCGTGTGTAGGAATCACGATGGAACTGGACAGTAGCAGCAATGACCTCCGAGGGCGCGTGGGCGCTGACAAATGGCGGTACCTCGGTGCTGGATGCTGGGGAAAGAAGAAACGAGTGACAGGTGAAGGAAGAAGAAACCGGGAGGTGATGAAAGAGGAACAGGTGGAACGAGAGGTAAATGGAAGCGCGAGATGAGGAAGGAACTCTGGCGTTTATCGTTTTGGGAAACCGCCTCTTAAGAAAGGAAGGAAGGGAGGAAGCAAGCACACTCTACTCTCTTTTTGGCCTGTGCGTGGGTCGAATTCGGCCTTTAACAACATGGAAGGAAGTGCATGTGCTGCTCTGCTGCTGTGCTTGAGTTGCTTGCGCGTAAATGCCAGACGAGCAAGCGCCTGTCGCTGAGTAACGTGTAACCGGTACAAGGGATAGAGGATGGATAATGGATGGATGGATGTGATTCTTCTGTTCTTTTTAGGGAAACGGGTCCTCTAATCCAACCTAGCAAGGACCGCTTCAGGTGAGGTCGGGGACAGGTTGGCGAACGGCCAGGTTCCCCCAGATGGCAGGTCGAGGCTAATTAAGAAACAATGTCGGGCCAGACGGGGAGATGGGATTCGGATGGATGCTATGCTATGCCCATACAGTACAGTAGACGAGGCAGAGAGAGGGTCCGAAAGGATCAGATCGAACATGGTCATGATGTATGTACCTGGGTACTCCGTACAGTACCTACATTGGATTCATTGCTGCAGCGCACTCTAATCCCCTACCGGCATCATGGTAGCGCACCACCTCAGCCCTGGAGATGCCCAATTTGGACCGAAAAGGAGGTCTCGACACCATCTTCTTGCACCCGCCGCCCCCGGTAAGCTTTCGTTAACTCGTTGCACTGACGGACCGAAGGCAAGGGGCGCGTAGATAGTGGCCGGTTCGCGCTGCGCTGGGACAGTCAGCAGCTCGGCCGTTGTGTGACAATGGGTCAACCCCCGAGATGCACAACTTGGGGCAGTTGGGACTGGGGTAGGCAGGGCAGCGTGCAGTCCACATGGCAGAACCAGACTGAGGGAATGAGTAGGGGGGCATCATCATACATGGGATGAATGCTCTGCTAGAAACCGATGAGGGGCTGCGCTGCTGCTGAGATGGCACCATGGCGGTTTTCCATTGCTTCGCTTCCTTTTTCCCCAATGATCGAGGCTGCGACACATTGTGTAATTCGTGTAAGTGGTCATGGTGGCTGCCATGGTGGTGAAGGATGGTGATGGCGATGATGTAAGTGAAGACCACCAGCTCCATGTTCCATGCCTTAGCTCGTCGTGATGGTTGCACAAGGCCTTGTACCTCTAGCTGCACCTTCAGAGGCTGGTCTGCCCAACAAGCTGTCTGCAGATACCTCCCATCTTCCCATCCCAGCCCTCTAGATCCCCGCGACCTGTCCAGCTAGATCTGAGCTCCAGACTCCTGACGTAGTTTATGTGCCTGCCCTTGGTCCCCCCTTTTCACAACACCATCTTCACCCGCCGTCGTCATCCGAGTCAAGTCAGATGGGGCCGAGTCAGGAGGTCGTCCCTCGGCCAGCCGCGGGAGCAGGCGCGGGCGCAGGCGCCGACGGCGGACACGGCGGTTCACGCAAAGGCCATCATGGATGTTTTTTCCGAACCCAGTCCCCTCGAGAAGCCGGGGATGGGGGCCGTTCTCTCCGTCGAGGAGACAACCCCAAGCTTCCGGCAAGCCATGTCACACACATAGCTAAGTACATGAGCTGCGACATGCTGCGAGGAGGTCTTGATCTTGCCTTGCTCAGCCGACTAGCTGCTGTGCGTGTATGCAGGTCCCCAGACGCGAGGAAAGAGACAACTCAGCATCAATTGGCGAATAGGCGTTCGTGATGCCGGGGCCGGAGCCGTTAGCCAAACGGCACGGCACTGCGATGTGCAATGCATGGTGTAGCCACCAAGAGCGCAGAACCAGCGAACGACAGGCGACTAACGGGCATATCTCACACATCGCGGGTTGTAAGTACCTGCAGAGGGTGCGTCGTGCGTGAGTGATTGTCTCTGGCCGCGCGCATTCATTGGAGCTCGCTTCTGCGGATTCATCCCCTCTTTAAGATCGATCGTGTTGGTGGAGAGAAGAATGCAAGTTGCTGCTGACCCCAGGTGAGGGTGAGGGTGAGGGTGAGGTGAGGTGAGATGAGATAGGTGAGGTCGAAGCGTTGTCCCCGGTGTACGGCCAAGATTGGCGATGCCCAGTTTTGGAAACCGACAAAGATGGCGGGCAATCATTGACTCGACTGGGCGGCATTGCGCTGCTAGGTCTTTCTAGGTTTGCTGGGATCATCCATGAACCCGGAGCTTCTCGATTCCGTCCATCTTTCTTCTGCTCTCCACCTCTCCACCAGGTGTCACCATCTCCAGCAGCATCAGAAGGGGGAGCCAGAGACGGCCTGACCTCATCTGTGCCTCCACCGTATTGCATCCGGCTCCTCTTGACTCTCCTCCACTGTGGTTCCTCCGTCGACTCCACAGCGACCGCTGCTGCTTCTATTGTTGTCTCGAGGCCTTTAGCCTGACCGTCCTTTCAGACAACTGCCGTGCCCGAGTCGTAATGCGTCACTGCTTCAAGAACCAGCATCGGCTGGTTTCCGATTGTATGTACGTGAACCCCCTTTGGGCTTCAATCACGCTCACTTGCGCACGCAGTCAGTCTTGGCCCGTCCATCTCCTACTGGCACCTCGACTGCCTCGGTAACTGCGCCGCCATTCCCCTCGAGCAACCGAGAACGGAGTAAATGGCTCTGTATCCGTCTATCGAGACAAGGTTCAACAGGCCGTGGCTGGCTACCTCGGAGCTAGACAGCATAAGTTTCATTAAGACAAGGTATTTACCCACCGCTTGAGGTTTTTCCCGTCGGCATCCAGTATAACAGCATTGGATCGTGGGCCGCGCTAAAGTATACATGGATGATTTGATCTTCGGTTGCAAATGAAAAGTGAGGGACGTACCACAATCTTTTCCATAAAGAGGACAAGCCAGCGTCCATCTTCCGGATCTGCAAGGTCTTGCTCAAGCGCCCCCGGGGAACAACAACCTGGGCTGTCTCTTCAGCTGTATAACCACGCAACGCTACCCTTTTCCTCGACATGAGAGGATGAAGCATCATTCACCGCTTGCCCTGGATGCATGAGTCTGCGGCCGGTTGGAGCCCAGCTCCCGAATCGTTGTCGTCCGTCCATTGTCGGTGTCATTTATACACACCCGTGGTCCCCCCAACATGCCTATCCGATTGATGCAAACTCCAGCCGCTGGCGACCAGCCAGAGCATGGGTACATGGGTTCTCTCGCCGTTGACAGGCCAGCCCATCTCAACCAGACATGGTAGCCACGAGAGCGAGCGCCGAAAAGGATGGGCTTGTAAGACCTGCAGTCCCTAACGCCAGACCCTTTCTGAGGGCTTCCGATGTGACTCGACCAGGTCTCAGGGATGTCTTGCTTCTTGATGGGATGGTGCCCCTCATCGAGTGTCCATTATCATCATCCATCCATCTGTGTCCTTGACCCATGTATCGCACCGCCAATCCAGCATCTACAAGTCCCATGTCCCCCCCCCTCAGCACTGACGGCCCTTCACCACCATCACCGGCGCCGCCGCCAGCGGACTGGACTGGTTGCAGCGATGATGGGCTGGATCTCGTACCGCTGCAGAATGGGCTGATGCCCACCCAGCACAAGGAATCGACAAGAGACAGAAAATTGTGGAATGTGGAATGTGGAATGCTGCTCCAATCCAAAGTCCGCGTCACCTGTCCCATCCCAGGTCACGGACGCCGCCAGCCATGAATGGGGATGAACGCTGGATGACTGGCTGGAGCGTGCGTGACCAGGTCAGGCTAGGCCAAGCGGATGGTCTCCAGAGCGTCCTTACTCGCCAGCCAAGGGCTCAAAGAGCCGCTCTGTCACGATCCTAGTGCTTGTTTAGAGAGCCACCACCAAGCGCTGCGTGCAGGTAGTAGAGTACGTACCTGCTGTAGTGCGCAACAGACCGGACGTGCCTAAATTGACACATGCCCCCATCGCCAATTGATCAGTAATAAATGATGTTTTGGACCTGGAAGATGGAGATGCCCTTTCGTGCAAAGGAGATCGAAGGATTCTGATCGGGGATCATGATTGTTTTCCTGACAATGGCTCCACCTACCAAGACTGGCCCCGGGCGAGTACATGCGGCGTTTGTCCCAAGGTTGTCTTGTCCAAGGTTGTCAAGCCTTCAAGATCCATCCAGGTCACAGGCAAACAAACCTCCTCGACCAGCTTGCAGCGTTCTAGACCAAGGTTGTGCTCCCCAGCATGCGTCCATCCGCGTGGATCATCAAGCCAGAATCCCGAGTGCAGCCTTGTGCTTCCCTCCAGGACCTGTAGCTCGGGAAATGGCGTTGGTGGTGGTGGTAATACGTACTGTACAGTAAGTAGGTAAAGTGAGCGAGGGGCGGTGGGTGGTGTCATCTCTGCAGACTGCATGTGCGCCTAAAGACCAAAGCAAAGTCGAGATCCAACATTTCCAGGTCCATCCTTTTTGCGCGTCCTCTTCTCCCCGTCCCAAGTCGCAAAATTGAGCTGCCGGCGTCTGCACTCGGTCAGCTACGTGCTGCCCGCGGGACCCTGGAGGATGGAAGCGAGACAAGCTGGTGAGATGAGGCCAGACGAGGCCAGACTGTCTGAGGTGAGATGTGAGGGAAGTTGTCTCGCAACAGCAATAACAGCAACACCTTCGCAGCATGAGCTGGGATGAAACTTGATTCTTGCTGATACGACGGTCAAGGCAAGAAGTATGAAATGATATCCAGCATCTGGGCTGCAGGTCATGTTGGGGATGCTGTTCTTTCGGGCTTCATGCATCGGCTTGTGCGACGTGACCAAGGTAACCTTGGTTGGCGCTTATCCAATTGATTCAAATGTCAAACCCAGACATCGTCTGAAGCCGCGCCTTCTTAACGTGTCGCCTCCCACATTCACATAGTCATTGTTACCAATGCGAAAATGCCATCCGTTGATTTGACCCAGGTCTCCCCTCTTGAGGTGCCTTCCCTGATCACGATGCTGCCAGCCGCCCTTTCCTGGCAGTTGAGGCCAACAACTCCGGCCTTGCTTTCCAATACCTTCCTTGTTTCCAGTTCCTTCCATGCTCAGAATAGATTCAGGGGAGGGCCATCATCACGGAAGGAAAGAAAGAGGCAACAACGACCGGTGAGTCGTGTCCCTGTCGTACTTGCCGGCATTCCCATGGATGGATGCTTTCCGGTTTCTCTTCCACCTCCATTGAATTCAGCCCAATCCAATCCGCCTCATCCTCACTCACGTCCGCAGCACAGCACAACGCAGCTCTCCGGCAGCTCCTGTCCGTCCGTGTCCCAGCTTCTCTGTATACTCCCGTCCGTGCCGCGCTGGACAAACCACCAAAGTCCCAACCCATCGGGGACGAGTCGTCTCGAATCCGGACTCGACGCCTCCCTCCCTCACTCGATGACAAGCTTCGGCGCGCGTTCATCTTGACCCTCGATCCTCGACGCTCCACCCAGCGGCATCAGTAGCTCTGCAGCCCCTTTGCTTATTCGGCGACCCCTTCTTTGTCCTCTTTGTCCTATGCTGTCACGTTTGCTCGGTGTATGTCTTTGCTCATTTGCTCTCAGTGCTTCCTCGGCTTGCTCCTCGCATCAGCTGCTTACCTCTTGACTCCAGCTCGAAACATCCATGTTCTCTCTGCTTGATATCTGATCTCTCAGCGGATAAGCCACAATCAGTCAGCGCCCCCGGTTCAACCGGTCCGTCCGGTGGGCCTCGATTGCCAAATCACAAGTGATAGGTCGCCTCTCGTCGATCCCGTCCCCTTGCTCATAAGCAAAGACCGTCGGCGACTGCGACCCCGATTCGCTTTCAGCGAAAGAGAGAATGACCTATCGACACGAGGTGCCGGGCGGCAGTGGTATTGTCTCCAGCCTAGCCCTGGCAGGTCTGGGCAATCTGGCCTGGGCCTCGAGGCCTGAATAGCTAAAGACAGGCTCAACAGCCTCATCCCAGCATCATTGAGCACTGTATCGAGGATCTTTCGACAACCTAGCCAGTGGCTTTCTTCTCGGTTCTTCTTTGGCCCCCTGATGGCACGAGCCTGGTTTCTCAATGCACTTTCATGCAGGTTTCCTCTGCTCCATTCGACAGAACGGCGAGGAAGGGTCACCTTATGCCAAATGTATGTTCCATTGGACGAATCTTGACCAAGCAAAACGTCGTTATGCGGCTCGCCATCAGGTCGTGTTTCATGGGTCCACCCGCCTTTATCCACACGACACGACACAGCTTCATGCAAGGTCATGACTTGGACACTTAACAGATTGGAGCGGCGACTCTTGGGTTCAGCTTGCCATCCACTCCCTGCTTGGGGCGAACATACGCGCGGGCCATAACAACCACCAAAACGATTCACAATTTCTCTGCATAGCTACAGACCTGCCCCAAGGCGAACCAACCGAGTGGATGCCCCTGGCTGTGACTAAGCTCAACCAAGCTGCCCAGACGTCATTGTACACAGGGCCAATGCAATTGAATGCACTCCATCTGCGAGGCGACATGCCTTGATTTTCCGGGGAAACGTGTGTGGCCGCGGTGTCAGAGCTGTCTGTTTGGGTGGATGCGTGGTGGGACGCTGACCGTGGGTATTACTTGACCAGGCATGAGGAGATCCTGGAGACTCCCCACAACATCCCAAACCCCCAAACATTGATCTCTGGACTCGGGTTGATCCCCCACATCAGGAACCCCCATCGAAGATTCAGCCTCAATTACGCCCTTGGAGAATTGGAACTAACTGATCACCAGGGAGGATTGTGTGAAACCTGGAACTTGCCGGGCTTCAATAGCGAGCTTAAGCAAACACTGTCGACATAAGCCAACAACCATGTGGGCTCGACCATAACAACAACCCGTCTTGGCGAACGGGACTCGTCTTGAATTTCAGTACTGTGGCACAAACTTGCGGAAGCCCACTCGACGAGCCGGTCTAGCAAGCCGCCCTGCGAGGCGAGGCGAGACCCTGAACCCTTGTCAGACAGTATATACGTCAAGTCGTGGGCCTTGAAGGCATTGAGTGACGAGGAAGAAGCACGTAGAACTCTTGACACCCGGGCACCCCAACGGCTACGGCTGCTACGATGTCTCTTGTTCTACCTCCCTGGGAAGAAATGGCACAGCGCCGCCGACTTGACAAAAGCAATGCGAATGGTTGTCGAAGCGGCCACACGCTACTCGGCCCATGGAGGCTTAGACCTCTTTATGCATGATGTCCAACTGGACAATCTACTTTTCTCTCTTCTCTCATTCTATCGGCTAGCTCCTTGGTCTCTCGGAACAAAGCAAATGTCGGGGCCTGCAGTTCGGTGTACCCAATGTCCCAGGCCTACGGATGTCACCCAGCTCCTTCTTCTGGGGTTGACCATGTCGGGTTGAATGCAAGGCGACTATTCCGATTGCTGATCGTCATTGCCACTGTCCCAGCGATGAAGTCCTTCACCGGGGGCTCGCTGCCATTGTCCAGATACCCAAGTTGGGGCAAGCACATGCTGATATGACCAGTGTTGAGACGTCTCGGTCAACAGGATGGCCGAGGTTGTTCATTGGCTCTGTTCCTCTGTTGCACTAGCCTTCTCCAATCATTGTCGAGCGACGTTGCGGACAAGTGTTGGCGCAATGGGGTGCGCGTTCAACTGCTTCTGCTGCAGGGCTGGTAATGGTCGTGCTAACATGTCTAAGAGCCGGTATTCGTTGCCACCCAACCGCGCTCAGGTCTGGTACCTTGAGTCATGGCCAGGCGAGGTCTTTGACGGCAGCCTGTGTCAAATGCATTCCATTCCTTCGAGCGAGGCCGGGATTCACACAAGTCTCCCCGGAGATGCCTGTCGTCATCAACTTGAGGGAAATATTAGGGAAGACTTTCCTTGTGTGCCTGTTGAACCAGGTACGGTGTGGAGCATCCAAGCGCTCTGCACATCTGTACTCCGTACCAGTCATGGCTGCGAAGGGCCGGTGAGATAGGGACAGGCTATAGGACTCGTCATTGCTTTGTTCCTCACCGCCTATACAAACTTTCGGGCGGGTGCCGGGGGTGTCCGGCGCGGTGCCGAAGGGTGGTGCATCCCCTCTGGCTGAGAATAGTTGGCAGCTCTCCCCGAGTGCCATCTCATCTCGTGGCAGCATAGGCTCATGTGACGGACCAGGACGTACCCGTGCAGCGCGGGGTGGAAGGGCATGTCGAGGGAGGATAACGGCAGAGTGTGCTATACGACAACAGGAAGGTCAACGGGGACGGTGCAGAGTGCGGAACTTGCAAACGGTTCCAGTGACGGCTTCCTGAGTCGGTGTGAAAGAAAACGGCTGAGCAGGTGTCACTTCCGGGTATCCCAGCGGGCCGGGCCGTGAGTTGTAGCGTTGGACGGAGGTTCGCGACCAGCAATCAGGCTTGAACTCGAAACTTGAAGGATTGTTGGTGTGACCCACATGGGTATGCTTGGTTTGAAGCGTCCGTCTGGACTCTTACGACAGTTGGGTTCGGCAATATTGGCCACAACAGGACAGTGGTTTGCCGAGGTTGTGAGCAGAGAAGTCAGCCCGGTGACCACGTTGTGTTACCACAATGCGCCGAGAATTGATCGAGTGGACGGCTGTGGATGCCTCCGGATGGCATCCGTGGCTGTACTCGTTGGTCGAGGTTAGTTGCGACTTGAAGCTAATGCGATAGCCAAGTCAGGAAACCGGGAGGCAATCCCGATGGTCAGGTAGGCGGCGCCCGCGCAGTATTCCTCCGGTGACATGTCATGGCAGCGAATTCCAAGGACGCATGGCTGACTATAGAGTCAAGCTGCATTGAAATGTAGGGTAAGGGAGCCAGGTCAGCAGGGGTGATGGCATCTCGTGGTGGCCATCCACCTCGAGCTGAACCGTCGTGTCGTGTCACTAAGCTCTGGTACTCCGGGTAACCCGGGACGAGCTAGAAGCGGGCTGCATTCAAGCGGCTCTCTTAGCTTCGTCCGGTCTCGAGTTTGTCTCGAGTGGATATGACAAGTTTGGCGATCCATGTGGTTGACATGGACCTGGTATGCTTCAGGACGCCGCAAGCTGACACTGTTTGATTACAAGGCGGGTCATGAAACTCATGATACATCTATGGTCAGGCAAAGGCCAGCTGATACATAGAGTCCGAGATACAGAATTACGCAAGAGCAGACTGCGTTGGAGTACATGCCTGTCGGCGCACCGAGACACACAACGGCGCCGAGGACTTACAACTCCAGGGCGAGCGGACCCGTGCATCTAAGCGTGCAGCAACAACGTGGAGACGATACCAATAGTCGCGGGAAAGAAGTTGTAGACGCGGCACTGCACGGGGGTCATTGCATCAACGAAGGAAGTACGGACAAGGTTATGGCTCGTCAAGGTACGGATACTGTACACACGAGCTTCATGCACCATGTCCATGGCAGAGCAGCATCAAATACCGCCGGGCCGCGGCGAAGAAACAACGGGACATATCAAAGACGATCCACTCTACAGGTTGTCGGGGCTCGAGCCTCCGGCTCATGGTTCGGGGGCTGAAGATTGAATGCCAGGCTCGGGTATCATGCCCCTTGAAATGACGCATCGTGAGACCACTGGCGACAATAACCAAGCGGCAGCGGCGGGAGTTGGAAATTTGTCTGACCCGAGAGTGGCCACAGCTTTATACCGGGCAGTATGCAGGATAGAACGCATGATGTATATGCCGGACGGGCTCCAGCACGTTGTTGCGGGAGGCTACATACCTAGAACAGAACTCGACTTGTTCTCTCGACGACCCGCCAAAGAGACAACAACTTGCAAGCCTCGTGGGAGCTGGGCCAAGGGAGCGGAACGAAGGATCAAGTCGGTTATCTCTGCTGCGTGAGAGTCCCAAAGCTGGCAAAGAGTCAGATTTGGCGTCGCTGCAGACCCGCATCGCGGGAAACACGGGCTGGGCGAACAAGAATGGCTGATCGTGTTGTCGGTCAACAGCGTTTCCAATTACCTACCTACACGAGGCATCCATTGGCATTGCATGGCATGGCATGGGAGGGTCGAGATAAGAATCAGCCTAACAGGCTTGGTCAATTCAGGCGGCGGCTCGTCTGGCTGATGAGCCGGACAGTCACAGAAGGAAGCCAGGGCGCAACCCAATGCAGGTTATTCTCCGAGGCTGGGTCACTTGAGTGAGGGTTATGATGCAAGGGAGTTGCGGGCGAGACAAGCGCGTCTACGGACAGACGACCAAGGGATGAGATGAGGGCATCCCAAGAGGTTGTCATGGATGGTGTATGGACTCTTGGTCAGCTGGACTGGGATTAAAGGGCCGGGTGATGTGGCATTGAATGGATGTCCGGGCATGGCATTGGTGAGGTGAGGAGGGCTGAAAGGTGCGGGTGCGGGTGCGGGTTGCAGGCGCAGGAAGGCCTATTGAAAGTTTATTCAGTTGTCAACAGACGGGACGAAACAGGACATGGTTAGCGAGATTAAGCAGAGCTGGCTCTTGATGCCCAATTTATGATGTAAATCAATGAACTGGGGGCGAAAAGGCTGGCTGTATCCGCGTCCAACCACGGATAGCAGCGTGTGAGCAACTCGCCAAGCGAGACGAACTCGGCCGGGGGAGGGAACATAAGAAAAAAAAAAAAGCAAACACGGTGACTTTAGCGACAGATCTAGTTCGAGAGCCGACTAGCTTGGATTGATTTGCACTGATGAGTTGTGTTTATCTCTGATTATTCAAAAACTTCATTTTCTTGGATGACCGTGTAAGTGCGCCTGCGCATACACGACTGCGACTGTCTACACAGATGCATGTACCTTGTATTCCATTCCCGACTTATCTTATCGTTGTGCATGAAGCGCGACGGAAGCGCCGCCGTCCGTCATCGAGAGAGGGTCAGGCTCCACATTCGAACCTCGCCCAACCAATCCCCGTCCTCCTCATTCCGCTTTTGGGTGTATTTCATAAGCTGCCAGCTTGTACAGGGGGTACGTACCAATTATCAGCACTGCCACAATTCCCAAGGACCCTCTCTTCCCCCCAATTTCTTTCAGCCTTGCGCAACCCAGAAAACCTTCCCTCACAGCCTCGCCCACGACCACCTTTCTCGAGGGGAAACGCGACGACAGCATTTTTCCCTTCCCAATTCTTTGCGCCGCTGCCCCTTGTGACGATCCCTTCCCCACACACGGCACTATACAGGGGTAGTAAGCTGGGGCATTCTATGGTGCTTGGGCTGTGACGTCTTGGGCTGACTGGATTGTTCGACGTCCGACGTGCAGTTCGAGAGACCAGACGAAACTTTATCGGGCACGGCCGAACAAGGAGAGCCGCGTATTTTTCTTTTCTTTTTTTTTTT